>OY735280.1:5183974-5298773 GCA_963457715.1 Argyresthia albistria
TTTTTTCCTCATCTTGAAAGCGCTGCTGGTGATTTTGACGGATTTAAAGGTTCGGACAGTACATAGGCTAGGTCTAGTATTGTAAAGTAGGTCCTAGACCATTATCTAGAATACTTTTGAATACTAATATCGGACGACAAGACACTACCACGGTCGTTGAAAGCTCAGACGTTTTTTATTTTTTCCCTTATCTTGAAAGCGCTGCTGGTGATTTTGACGGATTTAAAGGTTCGGACAGTACTTAGGCTAGGTCTAGTTTTGTAAAATAGGTCCTAGACCATAATCTAGAATACTTTTGAATACTAATATCGGACGACAAGACACTACCACGGTCGTTGGAAGCTCAGACTTTTTTTATTTTTTCCTCATCTTGAAAGCGCCGCTGGTGATTTTGACGGATTTAAAGGTTCGGACAGTACATAGGCTAGGTCTAGTTTTGTAAAGTAGGTCCTAGAACATAATCTAGAATACTTTTGAATACTAATATCGGACGACAAGACACTACCACGGTCGTTGAAAGCTCAGACTTTTTTTATTTTTTCCTCATCTTGAAAGCGCTGCTGGTGATTTTGACGGATTTAGAGGTTCGGACAGTACATAGGCTAGGTCTAGTTTTGTAAAGTAGGTCCTAGACCATAATCTAGAATACTTTTGAATACTAATATCGGACGACAAGACACTACCACGGTCGTTGGAAGCTCAGACTTTTTTTATTTTTTCCTCATCTTGAAAGCGCTGCTGGTGATTTTGACGGATTTAAAGGTTCGGACAGTACATAGGCTAGGTCTAGTTTTGTAAAGTAGGTCCTAGACCATAATCTAGAATACTTTTGAATACTAATATCGGACGACAAGACACTACCACGGTCGTTGAAAGCTCAGACTTTTTTTATTTTTTCCTCATCTTGAAAGCGCTGCTGGTGATTTTGATGGATTTAAAGGTTCGGACAGTACATAGGCTAGGTCTAATATTGTAAAGTAAGTCCTAGACCATAATCTAGAATACTTTTGAATACTAATATCGGACGACAAGACACTACCACGGTCGTTGAAAGCTCAGACTTTTTTTATTTTTTCCTCATCTTGAAAGCGCTGCTGGTGATTTTGACGGATTTAAAGGTTCGGACAGTACATAGGCTAGGTCTAATATTGTAAAGTAGGTCCTAGACCATAATCTAGAATACTTTTGAATACTAATATCGGACGACAAGACACTACCACGGTCGTTGAAAGCTCAGACATGTTTATTTTTTCCTCATCTTGAAAGCGCTGCTGGTGATTTTGACAGATTTAAAGGTTCGGACAGTACATAGGCTAGGTCAAATATTGTAAAGTAGGTCCTAGACGATAATCTAGAATACTTTTGAATACTAATATCGGACGACAAGACACTACCACGGTCGTTGAAAGCTCAGACATGTTTATTTTTTCCTCATCTTGAAAGCGCTGCTGGTGATTTTGACAGATTTAAAGGTTCGGACAGTACATAGGCTAGGTCTAGTTTTGTAAAGTAGGTGCTAGACCATAATCTAGAATACTTTTGAATACTAATATCGGACGACAAGACACTACCACGGTCGTTGAAAGCTCAGACTTTTTTTATTTTTTCCTCATCTTGAAAGCGCTGCTGGTGATTTTGACCGATTTAAAGGTTCGGACAGTACATAGGCTAGGTCTAATATTGTAAAGTAGGTCCTAGACCATAATCTAGAATACTTTTGAATACTAATATCGGACGACAAGACACTACCACGGTCGTTGAAAGCTCAGACATGTTTATTTTTTCCTCATCTTGAAAGCGCTGCTGGTGATTTTGACAGATTTAAAGGTTCGGACAGTACATAGGCTAGGTCTGTTTTTGTAAAGTAGGTCCTAGACCATAATCTAGAATACTTTTGAATACTAATATCGGACGACAAGACACTACCACGGTCGTTGAAAGCTCAGACATGTTTATTTTTTCCTCATCTTGAAAGCGCTGCTGGTGATTTTGACAGATTTAAAGGTTCGGACAGTACATAGGCTAGGTCTAGTTTTGTAATGTAGGTCCTAGACCATAATCTAGAATACTTTTGAATACTAATATCAGACGACAAGACACTACCACGGTCGTTGAAAGCTCAGACATGTTTATTTTTTCCTCATCTTGAAAGCTCTGCTGGTGATTTTGACAGATTTAAAGGTTCGGACAGTACATAGGCTAGGTCTAGTTTTGTAAAGTAGGTCCTAGACCATAATCTAGAATACTTTTGAATACTAATATCGGACGACAAGACACTACCACGGTCGTTGAAAGCTCAGACTTTTTTTTATTTTTTCCTCATCTTGAAAGCGCTGCTGGTGATTTTGACGGATTTAAAGGTTCGGACAGTACATAGGCTAGGTCTAATATTGTAAAGTAGGTCCTAGACCATAATCTAGAATACTTTTGAATACTAATATCGGACGACAAGACACTACCACGGTCGTTGAAAGCTCAGACATGTTTATTTTTTCCTCATCTTGAAAGCGCTGCTGGTGATTTTGACAGATTTAAAGGTTCGGACAGTACATAGGCTAGGTCTAGTTTTGTAAAGTAGGTCCTAGACCATAATCTAGAATACTTTTGAATACTAATATCGGACGACAAGACACTACCACGGTCGTTGAAAGCTCAGACATGTTTATTTTTTCCTCATCTTGAAAGCGCTGCTGGTGATTTTGACAGATTTAAAGGTTCGGACAGTACATAGGCTAGATCTAGTTTTGTAAAGTAGGTCCTAGACTATAATCTAGAATACTTTTGAATACTAATATCGGACGACAAGACACATCCACGGCTGGCGAAAGATCAAACTTTTTCTTTCTTTCTTTCTTTCTTTCTTTCTTTATCTTGAAAGTGCTGCGGGCCATTTTGACTGATAAGGAGAGTTGGACAGTACATAGGCTAGGTCTTGTTGTGTGTGGTACGTCCTTGTATGGTCTAAAACCCATCACAGAGGCCATTAGTGTTAATATTAAAATAACACTCTTTAATTCGGTCGGATTATTTTGGCTGCTAACTTTTTGGCTGCCAACTTCACACCGGTCATCTCCTTATAGACCACAGGGAAACGGAGCTGCAGAGAATGCTGTTAAGATGGTTAAAAAGGCATTAAAACGAGCATTGCATGAGGGACAGGATATAAATAGGGGGTTAAGCCGATTTCTCATGCAATACCGCAATTGTGAGCATGCCACCACCCGGGTGGCACCGGCGGCCGCGATGTTAGGACGAAGGCTTCGAACTAGGTTGGATGGGCTGCGTCCGCAGACGGCGGAGATAGTAAAACAATCACAGGACAAACAGATTGACAATTCAGGCGGAATAGATAGAGAATTCAGGGTAGGGGACACGGTGCTAACTAGGGACTATTCCTCGCGAAGAGACAAATGGTCAGAGGGTCAGATAGTCATGAAAACTGGGCCGGTTTCTTATAAAGTTAGTTTAAACAGTGGAGGTGAGTGTCGCAGACATACGGATCAAATTTTACCAGTCAGAGTTAGCCGTTTCTCAATGGCAAATACAAGGGATAGTGCTTTAGATAGGGATATAGTAGAGGGGGAACCTAAAACCACAACTTCTTCACAATCAGAAGATATATTGTCGGATTGTGAAGATGCTGTAGGTTTAGAGGACACTAGTGAGTCAGTAGTAGTCGTGACGTCACCACCGGCAAAATTGCCAGCACGGGTCCAAGCGCCAGAGCCGTCAGAAGATGAAAATACACCTACTGAACGAGCTAAAAGGGCCATGATTAGAAATGAGAGGAAAAACAAGGAGTTACCTATTACTAAATAAAACGGGATGAATTTGAGAGCTCAAGTTAAATAAGAAAGTGTTTTCGGCTTAAATAAGTTATATTTACCTTATGTTTTAGAATGTATAAGATAAGTTTTTTTTACTGTTTGGAATGTAACGTACACATAATACAATCCGTGTTAGGTTTGTACTAGCAGCGTTGACCGGGAGTTTATTTTATTTTTATTTTTTGTAGAAAGGCACATTATGCTGACATACCTTAATTACAACTTTAAAGGGTTACAGGCCATTGTTTCTATTGGTGGGCCATGATGTAGGGTATCGATGTAAGTGCAGGCCTGAGAGATGTTAATTTAATTAAGTTTTATTTAGTATACATTTTCAAATTATTTTTGGTGAGGGGGAAGAGATGTAGGGTATCAATGTAAGTGTAGGGTATGAAAGCAATAAACGCCAGTTAGCAATCGATCGCTGTGTTTGTCTGACGCTCCAGTTAGAATATCAATAATTTGTATCGACATTATCCTCATGCCTAGTAAAGTCACAGTGACAAGCTGTCAGAGATCATCCTATGTTGGATAGGGTATAGGCTACCCATCAATGGAAGGGACTGCCTAACACGCCATATAATCATTTAAAGAAACTGCTTATGGTGTTGCCACCAATCGCATGTTGGACAGAAACATTGGAAAAAAAACCGCATACAATTTAGCCTACTAATGTCCCCCTTTAGAGGCACAGGCCAGGCCTCCTACTTCAGCTTGTTCTGGAGTTGGGATGGCTGAATTAGAGTGCAGGCGCAGGGGACATGCACAAAGGCCCCGCTCTCGTGGGCCAGGTGCAGGCACATCATCCCCCTGAGAGAAGAAGAAGAATAAGCCCACTAATGGCCCCCCTAGGGGCACAGGCCTTTATCTGGAGTCTTATCTAGGATAATCTTACCGATTAATCAGTTTGCTTGTGTTAAGACATGCGGGCCAAACTAACAATAGAGTAGAATATAATGTTTATTGTATTTGCTGTTTCAGCATAAAACACACAAAATATAGGTAAAAGAAATATACACAATTAAATTACACAAGACAAAACAGAAAACAAATTAAAAACACATACAGAGAAAATAAATATCATTCAATGGACATTTTATTATACATATACAGGGTGTAACAGAAGGGTGTAGTCATATTTTAGGGGGTTGTTAGGTAGACCATTCCAAGCAACTTTTACTATGAAACCGATTTGACCAGAGCAACTTTATTTTTCATTGCTCCATATGTTTTGGTCTGGGCGGTCAGCTGATTTGTATATGTAGAGAAGTGAAAATTAAAGTTGCTCTGATCAGATCGGTTTCATAGTGAAAGTAGCTCAGAATGATGTCCTTAACAACCCCCTAAAAAATGACTACACCTTTCTGTTACATCTGGTATAGCTCTGCGAGTGGTTTCACTGCCATGTGCACATGCTGCGACAGAAAAGGGCTCACTCTGCATAATGTCACAGGAGAACCTGTGATGCTGGTTTTCAGTCCGGGACCCAGAAAGTAAGTGATGTGTGTTTAATACTCATTGCTGTCACCAGGTGGCAAGTGTAAAATCAGAGTCAACTAAACTGAAGACTAAACAAAATATTAACAAGATATGAAAAAATAAGATAGAAATAAATGTCAGTGCTGAAATAAATTGTGAATAAGAATCGTATTATAGATTAATGAATTGGGTGTTAGTATTTGGATTTAACCGGTTGGCGCGAGCCATTTTGTTTATTTTTTTTTGTAAAAAAAAAAAAAAACTTTAAAATTAGTTTGACAGTGGGTACCAACGTCAAAAATTAGACATTCATTGACGTCTTGGTACCCACTGTCAAAATAATTTTAATGTCATTTTTTTTTTAATATAATTTTAATGTCAATATTGTTCCAAGGACTCTTTTGTCCTTACGCTACCCAGCGTGTTAATTGTATTGACAACAATAGATGGACAGGCGAGAGAGTTAAGCCTTAACCCGGCGAGCACGAGGCAGGGTATCTCATAATTCATAATTCATAATTTCTTTATTGCACACAAAAAAAAAAGTTAACAAATCATGGTAGGTAATATAAAGTGTACAATGGCGAGCTTATCTCTAAAAAGAGATCTCTTCCAGCAAACCAAGTTTCGATGAGAGAGGTGGATAGCTGAGCGGGGGTAGACCCATGTGTACAACAATAAATTTAAAAGGTTGCATACATAAATATATAATATGCATTCTAAAATTTACTTATACCTAAACATAAAGACAAAAATAAATATATATGATAGATACCTACATAGTCTGGTCATAAGTTTTGTCACATATGGAAAGTTAAATAAATGACACAATGAGTTACGCACTACAACCATTTATATATCAAATGAAAGGGTACAAAATACAGATTTAAACCACACTAAAATTATTCAAAATGTCCTCCTCTGGCTTCGATACAAGCCTTCAATCTGCTAGGCCAGTCATCAATCGAAGTACGCACGACATTCATGTCAATATCGGCGACTGCTTTAATCAGAGATGCTTTAAGTGACTCCAAATTGCGATGGGGTTTAGCGCAGACCTTCTCCTCTAAGTGCTGCCATATTTTATAATCCAAAGGATTCAAGTCTGGACTGGAGGAGGGCCAATCCTCGTGCCTGATAAAGACGATTCCATGGGTCGTGAGCCAGTTTTGGGTACTTTTCGCCTTATGGGCCGGTGCAGAATCCTGCTGGAAAACCCAGTGCCTATTTTTTAACATTGTTTGTGAAAGAGGTTCCACAATGTTTGTTAGGACTGTGTTTTGATATACGAGGGCACTGGTTTTCACTCCTTTTTCACAAAAAAACACCTCTGTTGGACCCAAATAGGAGACCCCAAGCCAAACCATGAATGCCGAAGGGCGATGGCCACGCTAAACAGGTGGCACACGTTTGCTTGCTTCTACAATAGACTGTGCATACACTTTATCATTTTGTTTGTTGTAACTCTCCTCAACATAAAAAAAATTTTCGTCCGAAAAAACTATTTCGCGGTATTTTTTACCTGCGTACCGCCTTAACAAAACCCGGCATCTTTCGAGTCTGATTTTCTTCAGCCGTGCGTTATGAAGATGTGCTGTTCTTTTTCTGTAAGCACGCAGTCCTAGGTCTTCATTCAATATTCTTTTAACAGTGGTTCTGCTTAGTCCCATCTGCAGAGCCAACATTTTTTGCTTGCGGACAGGATTTCATTGGATTCGCGCCTTCACTGCTTTGATGACCGCTGGAGTCCGAACAGTACGAGGTCGACCGCTTCTTTGTTTATCATCTAAACTTGAATCTTCCCTGAATCGTTTGATAGTACGATAAATGAATCTCAGTGGAATTTTTAAATTTTTCAGCAGTTTAAAAATCACTGTTGGTGCGTGGCCGCAACGATGCAATGCAATTATTGCGACTCTGTCTTCTTTGCGCGTCCACTCCCTATTGGAAAATGAAGAATATTCCAGAAAACCTGTATTTTTATTTTCTTGAAATATTCAAATTTCGAATTCCCATAACTTTTTTTGTGGCCTCTATTCTAAATTCGAAATTTTACCCATGTGACAGAACTTATGGCCCGACTATGTATATAACATTATACTTTTTAAATAAATACAAAAATATATTATAGTATCTCATACCCAGACACAATTAAAAAGTTGTGTAATTCTTTAAATAACCGTTTAGCAAGAGCAACACTGGCGTTCTAAGTAGCAGCAGGAGGGATGTGTGGGAGGGCATAGTGGCAAAATCGTAGAGTATCTTGAGGTGTCTGCCGAGATATTCATGAGCAAAGCTGTCTCGGGTATGTAATACCCTGCCTTATTTCTGATGTAATTTTTTATGTAATGTTTTATATATATTTTTTATAATTTAATTTGTTTATTTTTGGTTAATAGTGTGTGATTTGACAGTCAAGTACATAACAAATAGAATTAATAATTGAAATATATACTATTAAATAAATGAACAAACATTATTTACCTCTTTGACGCCATCCTGTGACTTCAATACATTAAGTGTTCTATTCACCATCTGCTCGTCAGGATTCTGATCAAAGTCCACAAGGATTTCCAACTAGAAATCAACAACCAGAAAACCTGTTATTTGTTAGGTTATAACAAGTTTTTAGACCTATACTCACTAAATAAGTAAACAATTTAGGTAGGTGCAACTGAAATATAGTTTTATTTACCTTAGATGTGAGCATGACTGGAGAGTTGCTTGGACCAGGAGCTAGTACAGACGGACTGAAAAACAACAATGAAGTATGAGTGAAGTAAATAAAAACACTTGCAAGCACAAGTCGACGATTTATGAACAAACTTATAGGAATATAGCGAGTAGCGACTCACGTCAGCCACGATGAAAAGAACCACATTTACGAAACTGGTGAACCAGTAAAGTAGTCGGAAATTGCAAATTTATCAAATTTATCGGTACCCTACATTCTAAAAGAAAACTTGAAGAAAAACATGGCATCCCCTGTCAAAGTCACTGTCAATGTCAATTGTCAACACAACTGTCCCCGTCCCCCTGTTCCGACTAGTTCCGTCCACAGATAAATTATTAGGTTCCGTCCGAGTCACGCCAAAATCGATTACAGCGTCTTCGAAGCCGCCGTTCCGAGTCAGTTTTGGCCATACAAAACGATGGCATCATATCATATCACAGATAAATTTTATCTGTGTATCATATTATCGTAGACGCTGTAATCGATTATGGCACTGACGGCGATGTCACGGAACGCGACCTGTCATTACTTGGGGTTGGGGTGTGTTTAGTAACTTCGCACTTATTATATATTAGTATTATTATTTTATTTTTTATTTGTTTTTCTCAAGTACTTATTCTTGTTAGAACCGTCTCAATATCCAATTCTTACCACAAACGCCTCGGACGAGGTACGGGCCTGCGAGCCATAAATACAGGTTATATTATTATCCTAGTTATGGCAGCAGTCAACCACCATTTTTAAGTGTACCTACCATTTTCCTTGAATAAATACTTTTACTTTACTTTACTTTTTACTTTACTTAAAGCGCTTATTACATTACGCTGTCGGCAGGGCACGATTTGTATAGACGTCTCACTCTGATGGAACGACTAGAAAGAGACAATGAGTCAGACAGGCAGGGCCCTGCCGACAGCGTAGTCTAATAGGCCCATAAGCTTCGCACGGTTCGCATCGCACCGAGTGTGGTTGTGGCTTTATAAATAACTTCGACAGTGAAGTAAACAATCATTCACTGAACAGTCTGAACAAATGCTCTCGATTTTTTTTGGCAGTACAAAATACTTTCTTTTTTTGGCAAAAACGGGTATCACTCGATCCACTACCGAATAGATTATAAAATCACAAACTTGGACGAACTAAAATAACTCATTGCTCGATTGAAAGAACAAATTGTTTTAGAGCACGAGTTTATTTTACTCGCTTCTATAGAAAGAATAAAGAATAGAATAGAAACACAGACTTCAATCGATGAATAGAAAGATATTTATTACTTCTCATTTGGCTTGTACATTCTAATGTCTCCCTAGCGGAGGTGAGGTCTTACAAATTTTTGTCCTGGGCGGGATCTGTTTTGCGTCGTAAATTTAAATTTAAATTGTATTTCCAAACATTGCAAGTCTGTACTTTTTTTATATTAAAGGTACCAGTCGCGTGGGGGTGGGGGTAACGCTCGCTTATCAAGCGGCTTCAACCTCTCAGCTCTGGCGATCTGCGGTACAACTATTCCCCGAAGTCTACTCGTAGCCATCAGTGGGTTGTGTTGGTTATGTCGTGTATAGGTAGCACCGGCGTCATCGGCGAGACCCTCAATCTCAGCACAGCGGGCCTTGGCAATGAGCTCATTGTGAAGATCTGAGACACGGACGTGCCACGGATCCTCGTTCAACATCTCCCAGACGATCTTGCTGTCGAGACAGCGGGGCATCTGGGCCGCATTCTTGTAGGCGGTTCTTAGCGTCGTCGCTTCGAGTTTGTTGAGATTTGTCCTGCTTACTCTTGGCAGCAGCTGCACAATCCCATAGTCTAGGATCGGTACTATACATGTCTTGATTACAAGCAGTTTGACATCCAGGTCGACTCTCGATCTCCAGCCGATGATAGGGTTCAGCATACCCCTTATTTGTTTCGCCTTCTTAGCGGTATACTCAGCATGTACGTTCATGGATAACCTTGTGTGTCAAGGTGAACGCCGAGGTATCGCACACTCTTCTTGTATTTAACAATTTGGTCTCTCAATCGCACGTGTGGCCGATAGCCTCGCAGATTGGCTGGTCATTTTCCCCGCTTCATGGTGAACATGACACAGTCAGTCATGTCTACGTTACAACGCACGCCCCACTTCTTGTAATAGTCGAGTATGCACTCGGCGACCCATTCCGTCCTCGCCGTCGCAAGATCAGGTGTTTTCGACGGGTTTAGCAGACAGAGGTCGTCAGCGTACTGCGATTTATACAGTCCTTGGATTCTGCTCGTCTCGATTCTATTTCCTGGTCCAATATCCGACATATACAGGTTGAATAGCAGCGGCCCAAGTATCGAGCCTTGTGGAACGCCGCCGTGTGGTACAGATTTTTTTGCGCCAACTGCAGTTGTTCTGAATCTCCCTTGGATGTTTATATCAGTAAGGTAGTGATAGATCATTCTGATCAGTGAGTTTTTGATCCCAGCTACGTGTAATTTGTACACGAGCGCCTTGTGGTTGATCGAATCAAATGCCTTACTTTACTTAGGTCGGTAGAAATAATCGCGACGCTGTTGCCATCCTCGAGTTCTCTGGTAATCTTCGATACTGTACGGAGAATCTGTGTTCCTGTTCCCTTTTTTCGTGTAAATCCATGCTGGTATTCAGGAATAAGATGCTTGGTCTCCCTAAAGAACAAAGTAAAGTCTCAATATTGTATATTGTCGCGATAAACCACAATAACTATTAACGAATAGGTAAGCCGCGATCGCGGCCGGCTAGGTCGGAGTGGCTAAGCGCGAAACACGTCCGTCCGCTCGCGCCTCGCTCGGCTCGCTTTTACTCGCTTTTACTCGCTTCTACTACTCAACTCTAGATGGCGTTAAAATTTTAATGAAGAAAGTGTTTATGGAAACCGACTGCTCTTTCGTGTCTATGCTTGCTTTGCTCTTTGCTTTTGCTGTGCTTTGCTGCAAAAAAGGTGACGGGCGTATGTACGGTCACTTTTGAGCACAATATTCGCTGTAAAACTCGACCGCCCACCTTACATAATGAGTGTGACCAATATCGAGGATGAAGTCCTTTCACCCAGAAATGTGGACGAACCAGGAAGCGCCCGGTGAGCCACGTGTAATCATTAAATATCTTAGAATCTTGGGGCATGTTGATGACTGACAGCTGATTTTTAGCGGTAAAGTTGAAGCGCCAAAACGCCGCACCTCTCGTTTTATTAATTTCGTAGTTTTATCCTGAAACACTGAACATTTGTACGCCTTTCAGCAAACGTTCGCGTTTAGACTCATCCCGAAAGAATTGGAGTTTAACCGAAAAACTGAACGACGAAGAGGTGAGTAAAATATCCACGTTTTTCCCGCTTTTATTTTTACACTTTTTCAACATAATTTGTATGAAAACCTTTCTAATTTTGCTGTTGTGAGAAGGCAATACCTGCATCTGTGTTGGTCTTACGAAAAAATCGCTGCCACGCTCAATTTCGATGTGAAATTCTGTTGAGATTGCATGGCATGTATCAAGGGGTCAACAACCACTTGATGACGTCAGCGTCAGTGCAGTATAGTGGTGCCATGAGACAGGTGCAATTCTTAAGTTATCTTAACTAGCTAACAAACTAAACAACAGATTGAAATCCTAAAGCTCTTGTCCAGTTACCATAGGTTCCATTATCAAACACAATTTTTTATGAGCTCACAGAGTTTAATTGTGAGGCCTCTAGAACTAGTCTTTACGCTGATTCAGCACTACTAAAGCAGCACAAGAAATAAGCACAGTAGAACAATTTAATTGTTTTGTAAGTAACAGCAAATTCTAATCGCCAAATGCCCTGGTGGCACAGAAAAATGTTACATGCAAAACATGCAACACAGGTTTTGTTCTAGAGGTATGACATTTTGATAATTTACAGTTACAATCTATTTTATTTATTTATCTATTGATCATTGAATTCCAGGAAAGCATCGGCCTACTTAAAATCCCTGCTCTGGTTTATGATATATGTATGATTTTATATTTTTGATATTCACAAGGATATATTTTTCAGTCATTATTGGAGATGGGTGTGAGTTTCCTTGAGCCAGACGAGATGTCCTCAACATGTGATGTGGAGACGCACAGTTCTCAGGTAAGACTGGAGTACCTATAGACCTAGATTAAGACCTAGCGAACCCCAAACTCGGACAGACAGTTGCTCACATATGAAGGAAATACTTGGATGGAACCAACATTCCTTTACCTCCTTCCGGGTAGTGCCAACGAGCAAGAAATCAACACTAACATTTCCGAGTTCTGCAAGAGAGTCTGAACAAATACAGTGAAATCTACAAAAGTAAGTTTAGCAGGACATACACTCGCTCTACTAAATTTGCTGCAATTGAGGTGTATAATAAGCTCCCAAATGATATTAAAATGTTGACAGGCTCTATATTCCTAGATAAATTAAAATTATATTTGATCGAAATGACTCCCTATGACATGTATGAATATTATTCTTATGAGAGCTAGTTATTTAAGGTAAATTATAATAGAATTTGACATATTATGTCTCCAATCCTAATCCAATCTAGATCCTTAGTGGGAATTATTCATATTCATATTCATATTTGTTTATTGCTGTTGTGAGAAGGCAAATTATTAATTGTTGTGTATGTTTTTAAATAATGTAATGCAATTTTGTAATGTAATGTAATATAATGTAATGCTTTGTGACTATAACTGTGATCTTGCTACATCCAATAGGGTAAAATCACTTTAATACTATTTTTTATTTTATAATAACACCTATAATACGACATGTAATTTATTGCAATAAATACTTGAATACTTGAAGTTGTTGTGTTCTACCACAGATACTATAATATCATACTAATCACTTTTTTCTAATTTGTATGGGATGAGTACCCTGTGGTTCTACTAAGTTGTTAAATTGCCATTAAACAGGAAATTTAATTGAATTGAGACTTCAAACAATGATACCACAGGGTGCTCATCCCATACAAATTAGAATTAGTAACCCTTTATAAAAAAGAAATGGCGTGAGTAAGATTTGTACTTTAAACGCCATGGTTTCAGTTAACATACTTCTAGGTGGCGCTAATCTTCGAATAAATCCTATATATCTTAGCGCCATCTCATGGCATTTGCAATTTTTCGACGGTGCTGCACCAAGCGATAATCGCCTCGAACTAAAGAAGCTCCCGTAGCATCTCAGTGTACGCCGGTGTCATATTTTGTTCTAGGTGGTCTATCTGTATTAGTATAATATTATATAGTATCTGTGATGATAGCTATTTCTGACTATTTCCTGCCTCTAAATTATCCTGTTGAAATACTGTTTTGTTCAGTGAATAAACATATGTCTATGTCTATACCAAGTTTCTGGTCCCCCCATTTCTGAAACTTGACATTTGCAGAAAAACTAAGCTCTTAATCTTCTACAGCAAAAGACCGGCGCGAAAAGGAAAAGAGACCTCGAGAATGTGAACCCAAACATCAACAGTGCACACTCATCCACCCACAAGAGTCCCCGGAGGAGCCCTAAGAGCAAACAAAGTCCTGCCCCCGGCTCTGGCCAGGTCCTGGTGTGGAGCAGTCCTAGCCCTAGCAGTGGTAAGTTCTCAAACCACGACGATAGTGTAACTTTTTGACGAAAAAGAGAGATATCACAGGGACATCACTAAATATATTCGAAAATCGATTAAAGAGAGATATCACAGGGACATCACTAAATATATTCAAAAATCGATTAAAGAGAGATATCACAGGGACATCACTAAATATATTCAAAAATCGATTAAAGAGAGATATCACAGGGACATCACTAAATATATTCAAAAATCGATTAAAGAGAGATATCACAGGGACATCACTAAATATATTCAAAAATCGATTAAAGAGAGATATCACAGGGACATCACTAAATATATTCGAAAATCGATTAAAGAGAGATATCACAGGGACATCACTAAATATATTCAAATATCGATTAAAGAGAGATATCACAGGGACATCACTAAATATATTCAAAAATCTATTAAAGAGAGATATCACAGGGACATCACTAAATATATTCGAAAATCGATTAAAGAGATATCACAGGGACATCACTAAATATATTCAAAAATCGATTAAAGAGAGATATCACAGGGACATCACTAAATATATTCAAAAATCGATTAAAGAGAGATATCACAGGGACATCACTAAATATATTCAAAAATCGATTAAAGAGAGATATCACAGGGACATCACTAAATATATTCAAAAATCGATTAAAGAAGCACTATCTTTCCTTGTCAATTTAGATATGTATATTGGTATGTGTTAGTGTATTTATACGATATTTATTGATATGTTGTATTTATGTAATTGTATAAGCAGTCTATTTCTTAGCAATATTAGGGTTTTATGTATGTGTAATATATCTATATCAATATTTTATTAGTTTTAATAAATAAATGAATCAATGCTTGTTAGGGACATCATTCTGAGCAAGATTTCACTATGAAACCGATTTGCCCTCTGAGCAACTTTATTTTTCACTTCTCCATAAAAATCAGTTGAGCCTCAGGCAAAAATGTACTGAGAAGTGAAAAAAAAACTCTGATCAAATCGGTTTCTTAATGAAAGTTGCTCAGAATGATGTCCCTAACAAAGCGGCATCTCATTTTGCGTTAATTCAATTTACACCTTGTATAAGTTACTCCATGGTTCAGACTCGCCTCTACTACTGGTTTACTACTACTATTGGTTGCCCACAGCGAAATACCTGGAGGTACTACAGCAGCCCTACACCATTGATGGGGAGACTCCCGAGGCCCAGGTGGTGGAGTATCGTGAGCGGCGCGGGCCCGAAGCGTCGCCGGTCGCTGCGAGAGAGAGGGAGATGCGGCATGGTGAGCTCAAATTGTGCATCATGGAACATCTAGGACTCCATAGAGATACTAGAAGGTCCGACCAAGGCTCTTATACAGGGTGTAACAGAAGAGTGCAGTCATATTTTAGGGGTTTCTTAGGGACATCATTCTGAGGAACTTTCACTATGAAACCGATTTGATCAGAGCAACTTTAATTTTCACTTCTCTATACAAATCAGCTGACCGCCCGCCGGACCAAAACATATGGATGGAGCAATGAAAAATAAAGTTGCTCTGATCAAATTGGTTTCAAAGTAAAAGTTGCTCAGAATGGTCTCCCTAACAACTCCCTAAAATGTGGCTGAAAGTGGGCACCACAGATGTGCCTCTGCCACCCCGTATGGGAAAAGGCGTGACGCTATGTTATGTATGTGTTATAGGCAGTGTTGCCAGAGTCTACTCAGCCCAGGTTGCCATTTGTAGGTTCAAATGTTGCCATCTGAAACCAAAGGTTGCCATTAGAAAAAATCTGTAAAAAAATTCTATGCGTTTAATATAAAAATAGTTTATACCTATTGAGTACTGTTTATTGCTCTGCATTTTGGTTAATATAAAATTAAATCCAAAAAACTCTGTTTTCCAAAAATTTTAATCCTTTAGGTTGATAAATAATTAATTCCACAAATATGTTTTCTTTAAAAAGTTAAATCCATGTTTTCCTGAAAACAAAAATATTATAAAATATAAATAAAAAGATAAAAATTAAAATAAAAAATAAATTAAGACGCTAGGAGTCGCTATGTTAGTTGGTCAAATTAAATTAGCTTGTAACCCAAACAATCTTGTATATTTAAGGTGGGCCATATTTTTACCTGTTTGGTTCTGTTTTTCTTGTAGATGACACTGGTGTTAGTGTTTTTGTGGTGAATGTCTGCGATTTTTCATCAATCTTATTTTTTTTGGAAGGAGTTTCATGCAGTTCCGAACCCACCACCACTTCGTCATCGTTTTTTCTCGAGGTGTTGAAGATTTTGATATTAAAAATCTCTTCATGGCGCTTTTAATTTTAAAAGCCAAGCCTTGCAAAATATAAAAGGAAAATCTTTTAATACATATAAACAGTCGTTCCCATTACCAAAAGACCAAAAGCAGTGTTAAGTAACTGAAAAATAACACGCACCTAAGTTATTCGAAGTTTTTGAGTCACTCACACATTGTATTGGTGAATTCCAACTCAATGAAAAAAATAATCTGAAAAAAAGCAGCCGTAAGTAAATAAAAAATAATAACCTTTGCCTATCTTCTAATGGATGAAATGAACATTTATCTCTTATCTATCTATCTAAAAAATAATAAGATGGCAACACTTTCTTTCTTTCATGTTTTACATTGTACATTGACAAAGAAGGACGGACAGACCAACCAATTTGTTTGATCCAACTGAATGCAACTAGGTACCTACCTACCATTTGCCTAGTTTTATGTTTTATTAGAGCATTTTTTGTTTTACAAAATGAGAGTAAAACGGGTGAGCTGTTCTCGAACCTGCTGTAGTCTAAACGTGTAGGTACACCGAACAGTGTTCGGCGAACACAGATCGCGCTTGTTGAGTCTTTCTTGCTTTGCTTGACACTCGCGCGAAACGCGCGGCAAAACTGATAGGAGTTTTAGTTTGGAAAAATAAATTCTGAATACAAAGTAATATTCAGTAATGTTACTGAATTATTCATTTAGTAAGTAGTTGTGTTTAAAAAAAGAGAAATTTACATTATTTGAGACAAAATCTGAAACTCGAAGACAAACCAAAAACACTATTTGCAGCCAAAATTACCTACCTACTTATTAGGTACCTTTCGTCGATTTCTTGCAAGCATTATGAATTTATGACCCTGAGCAACGTCTTATTCCTATCCTAGGCACCCTAAACGCTGGAAAGGGCTGATGACAGTGATTGATAACGTTTACTGGCTGATGATGAATAAAATGAATGAATGATGATTCAATCAGTAAAGTTGGTTTTTCAAATAGGACTATAGGTAGTCTCCGATAAAAACAATAAGAAGAGAACTTACCCATAGATTTAAAAACAAAAGTATTAGAAAATCACGAAACAAATTTCCTTTCGCACTGCACTAGATACAATTTACTTTTATGTCTAGCTTCACCAAATTAGACCTTTTGTTTGTAGAAATACGGGTACAATTTGTTTGTCTACTAATTATGTATTGTTGGGAATAAAAATGCGTTCAAGATTTTGATTTTGTTCAATTCGATGCGTTCAGTTCATCTGCGAAAGACATTCGATATTTTTTTATTGATGATCGCGCGACAAGTCGATAAGTTGCCAAAAAGTTGCCATTTGAGCTTGGTTGCCATTTGGTTGCCACGAAGGGTCAAATGTTGCCAAAATGGCAACCAAAGTTGCCAAATGGCAACGCTGGTTATAGGTTATTAATTTCGGCTGTACCACATCTCCCCCCTCCCCCCCCGCAGCTTTGTGGCCCTGCCCCGGGTTGCCCACGGGCGCCGACTCGTTCGCGGCGCTGTCCGACGAGGTGATGCTGTCAGTGTTCCGCTGGCTGCCGAAGAGGGCGCTGGCGCACGCCATGCTCGTCTGCAAGAGGTAATCATCATGGCTGTCTTCGTCATCATCATATGTATAGGTTCCCTAAACTCAGTGATGATCAGTATCACTCAATGCTGATCCGGAAAAATTAAGAAGCTGTTGGTGTAGTTCAAGATATCAAAATAAGGCTGGATTCGACCAACAAAAAGTTATTTTGAGAATAACTATCCCGGGGATAACTTGTAACTTTTTCATAGACACCAGTGACACCTAGGTGAGGTGAGGTGAACTGATCGAGGTGTCACTGGTGTCTATGAAAAAGTTACAAGTTATCCCCGGGATAGTTATTCTCCGGAAAACTTTTTGTTGGTTGAATCCGGCCTAAGTCAGATAATATTAGCCGACTTATTTTGCAGGTAGATTGCATAGTGAGCAGGCAGGTTACAGATTGCATGCAACAAGTTGCAGCTACAAATTGCAAGTCAGATTGCAGCGTGAGTAGAGCCCTAAAGACGACCCCTGTAAAAAAAAAAACATGGATGTTTTGGCACGTGGCCAAGGGTCGGAACTAACGCAATCAATCCAATTAATCAATCGATCAATGTTCCAGAGGCGCCCCCATGCGCCGTCATCTAAGTTCATCATCAGTGTCATCTAAGTTTCAAAACATCCATGTAGCACTGTAATCTTAATTTTCAAAGATGGCGGCGCGTGTGCAGCGACGAGTCGTTCTGGCAGCGGCTGGAGCTCGGCAACCGCTCGCTGTCCCGCGGCGCGCTCGGCAAGATACTGGCGAGACAGCCCGTCGCGCTGCGACTAGCCGCGTCAGAGGTGAGAGAGAGGCGAGATACTGGCGAGACAGCCCGTCGCGCCGCGACTAGCTGCGTCAGAGGTGAGAGAGAGGCAAGATACTGGCGAGACAGCCCGTCGCGCTGCGACTACCCGCGTCAGAGGTGAGAGAGAGGCGAGATACTGGCGAGACAGCCCGTCGCGCTGCGACTACCCGCGTCAGAGGTGAGAGAGAGGCGAGATACTGGCGAGACAGCCCGTCGCGCTGCGACTAGCCGCGTCAGAGGTGAGAGAGAGGCGAGATACTGGCGAGACAGCCCGTCGCACTGCGACTAGCCGCGTCAGAGGTCGTTCGTCTACGAAATATTCGCGAAGTATAGATGAGCGTCCAGAATACTCGCGCGAGTACTCGCGGCAGGACGAGTAGCAGTAGCAGGACGAGGAGCTGAGTGTGGACCCGCTATAAGAGAGAGAGAGAGTTATTATATCGTACACATGGTTCTACTCCTACTCAGCAATCCACCTATCTCATCTTTACTTGGTTTCCTGGAAGAGATCTCTTATTAGAGAACACTGTCTGTGCCGTCGACTCGGACCAGGCATACTAAGCTCTTTTCTATTCCCTTCTCCCGCACTAATTACACATCAAACTGTACGAGTTTCAGGTTACCTAATATGTACAACAAATTGTTCTCTGACTTAGACCCATTCTGCACAAGTAAACCTACTTTCAAACGGATGGTTATGAAATATGGAAGGTAAGAAGGTCTAACTGACAGTTCATCTGTAAAAACTTACTTACCTTACCTACTTTTTAGGGTTCCGTACCCGAAGGGTGCCAAACGGAACCCTATTACTGAGACTTCGCTGTCCGTCTGTCCGTCCGTCCGTCCGTCCGTCCGTCCGTCTGTCACCAGGCTGTATCTCATGAACCGTGGTAGCTAGACAGTTGAAATTTTCACAGATGATGTATTTCTGTTGCCGCTATAACAACAAATACTAAAAATCAAAAGAAATTTAATATTAAGGGGGGCTCCCATACAACAAACGTGATTTTTTTGCTCATTTTTGCTCGATATTGATAATGGTAGCAGATAGACGCTTAAAATGTTCACAATATATTGAGTATATTATTTACTTAAAAAATAAATAATTAAATTAAAATTAAATTAATATTTAGGGGGGCTCCCATACATTTTTTTGCGGTTTTTTATAGATAATGGCACGGAACCCTTCGTGCGCGAGTCCGACTCGCACTTGGCCGGTTATTTTTATTGTTTTTATTTTTTAATTACAGCAAAAAGTAGCACCATGTCAACCTTACCTTATTGCACCGCCACTTGATTTCCTAGTTGGTATCTCGTTGAGTGCGTCGCATATTAGTTTTTGGTTTCAGCTCCATTAACCTACAATTTATGACTGTAGAGCTCGTCTAAGCTAAAATGAGCGCCCCACTCCATGGTTTTGTATTTACTTGTCATACAAAACCAAGGAGTGCGGCGCGTCATTTCAGCTTAGACGAGCTCTACCTATCAAACATTCCCCCCCCCCCCCCCCTCCCCCACGCACACACACGCAAGCACACAATTTACTTTCTCAATTATTTATTTACAAGTATACAACACCACATTACAAGCGCACAACCTACACACACGGGACACACCTGACATAAGTAAGGCACTCATGCTGTTTTTTTGGTTATTTTTCCTTCTTTTTCTCCTTTCGATTACATAGGTTGTTTACATAATTAAATCCTTAATTGGCCTCATTTTAAGATTATTTTTTAAGATTACATGTAAGCATGGCCGTGGATTTTTGTTGATAAAATAAAATAAAAATAAAATACATATGCTCGCATTTGTACACGTTTTCTTTGTTTTTTATTGTATTCTGTAACAGTTTTTGTGCAATAAAGAAATGATGAATTATGAGAGTTGTATGTGACGGACGGGACAAGTGAGTTGTATGTGACGGACGGGACAAGTGAGTTGTATGTGACGGACGGGACAAGTGAGTTGTATGTGACGGACGGGACAAGTGAGTTGTATGTGACGGACGGGACAAGTGAGTTGTATGTGACGGACGGGACAAGTGAGTTGTATGTGACGGACGGGACAAGACCAGAATAGATTCGTTCTGGCATCGGCTGAACTTCGCCAAGCGCTCGCTCGCAAATACGTCACGTTGTGTAACGAAGCCTCTAATTTTGTCACCTTTTCTGTTCAAAAGGGATCAAAAAAATAATCTGTGGGTGCTTCTTTGCCATTCTTCTCCCACAGTGATCCGAGCAACGAAGAGAAGTGGCAAAAACATACGGGTTCTAAGTATATTCGTAAATATCTACACAAAATAATTCGATTTGATTTTGTGTCACGATCTACCATAAATAACTAATTATAATGCACACCTTTATAATTGTGTTTGTGTGTGTATACCATGTTTACAATCTGTCTCACTTTCAGATAGCCGCGTGGCACCCCACCGACCCCCCATCCCCCTGTCGTCTCCAATACCTCGACCTGAGTATGTGTGTAATAGGCACGCACACACTCGCAGCCCTTCTAGCGAGGTGTCCGAGGCTGAAGAAACTTAGCTTGGAGGCCACGATCGTCGACGACGAAGTCTGTAGGCTCATAGGTGAGTCTGTCAAGTAACTGTCAATATGACAGTTCGTCTCAAAAAGTGTCAAAATCATGTCCCAAGCTAAAGAAACTTAGTACATTACGTTGTTATAGTTGAAGTGCTGTGAAATAGCATAATAATAATTTGTCAATTTGACAGTTCCTTTTGTCAAACTGTTAAAATCAAAATAAAAGTTTATTTGTTTGGAGGGTCGAAAATGCTCTGAGGTCGAAAATGATGTCAAAGATGAGTAGGTACTGTGCCTGTAGACTACGAAACAATAACTTTTATGTATGCGATTTGACATTTGGCATCGCTAAGGTGACGTCACGTAGCGATTCCAAATGTCAAATCGCATACATAAAAAGTTATCGTTTCGTTATCCTTAGCGTGTAACTTGGTCTAGGGGGGCTGAACAGTACAGTAATTAATCGTGAATTTGACAGTTTTTCTCAAACAATATCAAGATTTGGTGCATGATTTCTAGCACTTTGCTAAAGAAAATTCTATACATTCCGTATCTGTTTTGAAGTTGTCAAATTGGTATATCTGTCAATTTGAAAGTTTCTCTCAAACAGCATGACTAATCCTGGGTCCTTGTCTTCAGGCAAATGCAGTAACATGGAGACACTAAACCTAACGATGGCTAAGGGAATCACCTCGACTGGACTAGGATATATATTAGACGGATGCACAAGGTACTAATATTAATATCTGGGTGACCGAGCTTTGCTCAGTGAGTGAATGGGGAAGATTGTGCAAAAGATTTTGGTGGAATCCACTGCGTTTGTTGTATGCCAAACAGTGCCAAAAGCGAACGACGAAACGAACCTCTTTGCTAAAACTCGCTTCACTTACTCTGATCAATTTGTAACCTAAGTAGAACCAAAACTACTTTGACAGTTTTCTTCCTATTTATGATGCTTTGAGTACCGAGCTGTCTATTGCAGCTTTCCAACGACCTTTTGTCTTGCGGTGACAGGTGGAACTAACGCTTTTAGACAGGTTCGTGGCATTAGGTCGCGTAGAACTAGCGCCCCTCTGTAAACGTCACTCAATCGCCAAAAGATCTTAGGAATACTGTAGTAGTGTATCTCTTGCTTTCTATCTTTCTAATATACCGTTTATTTTCTTGCCAGCCTACACTCGCTCAACATATCGTGGTGCGGTCTATGCGCCGACTCGCTGACTGCGCTGAGTGAGCGCGCACCGCAGACCATACAACGACTCAACATGGCCGGCGCACGACTCGCTAGTACTGAGAGTGAGTTATTGTATCACTCGCTCCGGCTTCTATAGACTCGCTAACATCTCCGGATTCATAGATTTATTTGACTACCTAGTATAATACGGTATCGTCTGTGTATCTTTCGCAGCGGTGGCGGCGCTAGTCCCGCGCCTGCCGCGCCTGGTGGAACTGGACCTGTCCGACTGCTCGCGGCTCGGCGCGGCGGCGGTGGCGGCGGTGACGCGGCTCTCCCGGCTGGAGCACCTCGCGCTGAGCCGCTGCTACCTGCTGCCGCCGCACGCGCTCACGTGAGTAGACTCAACACAGACACGACTACAGCAGACAAGACACTAGATAGCTGACAAGACACTAGACAGCTAACGGGACACTAGATAGCTGACGAGACACCAGATTGCTGACAAAACACTAGAAATCAGACGAGACACTAGATAGCTGACAACACACTAGACAGCAGACAAGACACATAGCCGATAAGACACTTGACATCACACGAGACACTAGATAGCTGATAAGACACTAGATAGCTGACAAGACACTAGATAGCTGACAAGACACTAGACAGCTGACAAGACTAGACTACAAAGGCACTAGACAGCATAGCAAACACGCATACCAGAAATATATGCTAAACTCCCTTTATTTGTTTTGCAGTCGGCTAAGTATGATGCCGGCCCTGCAGTACCTGGAGGTGTGGGGCATGCTGCAGGACGCGTCGCTCGCGGCGCTGCGGCACGCGCTGCCCGCCATACAGCTCAACCAGTTCATGCACAGGTGATCATGGGATGATTCATAGTAGATTGTTTACCAAGGGAGTAAAGAACTATTTTTAGGGCGAGAGTGTTTTTTGAATCCTGAGCGACCGAGGGATTCTAGCTCGGGACTCATAAGTAGAATCCTGAGGGAGCGAGGGTTTCAAAGTACATCACTCGAGCCAAAAATAGTTTTTACTCCTGAGGTGGACACTCTACTTTTCATCACCCTCTATGAGAAAAGTAGTAAGTAATCAATGAAATAACATACATGTACCCTCTTTCGGCGTACACCCCTTATGTTGTGTGGAATGGTTTTCTGGAAGAAATATCTTGTTAGAGATAAGCCCGTCTTTGTATATTGTCTATCTATTATAAGTTTTCTGTATGTCATTCTTGTGTTAGTACAATAAAGAAATTACGAATATGTCCTCCACATAGTTAAAGCTTGTTTATTTCCTATTGGCTAAATCTTGAAAACTGGTTCAAAAAGCATTTTCAGATCAGACTTTGTTCCTCTTGAATTTTTCTACAGGATTACAGTTTTTACATACCTATATTCCCCGTGATTTTATTGGTCGGCTTGTATTTGTCGGCTTGATGGCTAAGAAAAAGAGTTAAGTGTCCCCTAACTGTTGGCGAAAACGGGCAAGAGCGTCACTTAAATTAAATTAAATTACATACTTTATTGCGGGTAAAGGCAACCCTGCCCCTCGGTGGGGACATTAATGGGCTACATTTAAGTTTACTTTTTACTTTACTTTATTGCACAAAATATCACATTTTACAATGGAAAGTGGAGAACACATGACAAAGGCGAGCTTATCTCTACTAAGAGATTTCATCCAGCAAACCTAAACCACTGCCACCAAAAACACTAATTGTGATTAGCGCGTTAATCACAATTAAGTTTGACATATTTCATACATTTTGACAGCTGCTAAATGGAGGGATGCTAATCGTTTTTGGTGCAAATGGCCCTTGTATTGTAAATCAAGGGTCACTTTTACAGTTTTAAGACCAAAACGAGTGAGCGTTAGCAGTTAGTGTGTAGCACGTGATGTGATGATGTGGCGATGATTTGAAGAAGTGATGATGATCCTGGCCCTACAAAATGGAGAGGTGTGTTGCCGAAAGTCTATTATCAGAAAATGTATTTTTCAAAATCTTTGTGTTTGTTTTTTTCAGTGCTATAGCGCGGCCTACAGTGGGGACTCGGAGGACCTCAATATGGGGACTGCGGACTAGAGACTGAAGCGAGGGACTGCGGACAGGGAAGCCTCCGAGAGACCGCGCCAAAGATCTTTGACTCTGAATGAAATGTGCCTTTATCTCTCACCTCACTTTCCACTGTTGATATCTCACCTTCTCACTCGCGCCTTCCGTTCAGAGGCGGAGATGGCGCTGTCTGTAGCATCAGTAGCCCAATCACAAAGTATTTGATACAAAAGTACTAAAATAAAAGGCCACTAAGCCCTCTAAACGTCATAATGACGTCATCTTAGTTGTTGATAACAACTAAAATGACGTCATAATGACGTTTAGAAGGCTTAGTGGCATTTTTAGTTTAGTGCATTTTCCTTCCAAATTGCCCCCATCGAAAAGCAAAATGTGAGTGATTCTTACCAGTGTGCTTATGAGAGCGAACCTGTTAAATGGTTCACATCCCAAATCACCATCATCTTAGCTGCGCAACAATTTCGTGTCAGGAAAGTCTTCACAAAATAAAAGGCCCGTTTTGACAGTTCACGCCCATGAAGTTTTAACCCCTAACGCGTAGGTAATAGAAGCGGTTTTAAGGTGCAACTTGTACGCTTTGATTCTACGTAACAGTTGGTTTTTATTACCTTCGCATTAGGGGTTAAAACTTCACGGGCGTGAGCTGTCAAAACGGGCCTTTTATTTTGTGAAGACTTTCGAAGTGAAAAAAATGCATTTAAATTATATACTAACTTTAGAAATGTAAGATTTTCAAGACCTGTTCCGCAGGTGGCTGTTAAAAATGAACAGACGACTCGAATTACTAAACTCTTAGAAAAAAGGTAAACAATTGCCAGTACAAAACATATTATGAACATCTAAGTCAACGTTTTGGTATTGGCAATGGTTAACCCCTTCACTCTCAGAAGCACAGCGCTCGAACGACCGAACAATGGCAAACTGTTGTTATATAAGATTTGTCGCCGAACCAGTTAACCTTTGCTACGAGGTTAGTTATTCGATTTGACATATTAAGAATAAAATGAACTACATGGTATTCTAATGGTATACTCTTCAGTTAACTCAAATCTACAGGGTGTAACAGAAAGAAAATTGCTGTGATCAAGTTGGTCCCATAGTGAAAGTTGTTCAGAATGATGTCCCTAACAACCCCCTTTCAGCTTGTACACCCCTTTCTGTTACACCCTGTATAGTAAAAGTTTGGTATTTTTGTAACTTACGATTCCATAGCCAAGGAAAGGATTTTTTTGAGACTGATTTCTAAAGTGAAGATGTGATAATTGGATTATATCATTTAAGTTTTCTGTAATACGCCTTCGCCTTACTGAATATGTTTTGATATGAAGTACACTACAGTCTATTAATAAATAAATAAAATTAAACTCATTAACTCAGCTCTGTTCTAGACGTCTTCAACCTATTAGGATTAGATTTATATCCTTTCTTTTTCTTTTTTCTATATACTTCATCAATAAAAACCCGTTTTGCTAGTATAGTAATCATAAACACAGGAAATTAAGTTTTCTATGTACACATAGTTTGGGCTACAGTCCAACACAAAGTCCCTTAATGATGTATCATTGTTTCAAATGACTGTATTTTGTTTTGTGTAGTACTTATTGTAAATAAATAAATAAATAAATATTCGTGATAAGAATGCAGTGAAATTTAAATTTAAATCTGTTTACACACACTCACAGGACAGGACACACCTTCGCGTTCGAAAGTTTGCCTTCAACTGGTCACTGTGAACTTGGCTTGATAATTGGAAACGATTTGATTGGTTCCGGGGCGTGGCTGGGCCACCGGACAGTGTGATGACTTTACTGCATTCTTATCACGAATAGACTATACGTGCATTTAATGTATCGTGTCACCGGAATATTGTAAAAACCGCGAGATTACAATCTAACGGGGAAAAATTTAGATGTTACGGAATTCGGTGCAGTTCATAATTTATCGACAGTATACAATCTAACGCATTTAAAACCGTTGGACTGTAATCTCGCGGGTTTCACAATTTTACGGTGACATGCACACCGGGTCAACGAAAATTGTCAACAAAGCACTTGCGTTGTGTAGAGCGATTTCAATTGAATTTTCCTGCCCCCCTAGACAAAGTTAAACGCTAACGCTAGCGAAACGAAACGATAACTTTTATGTATGCGATTTGACATTTGGCATCGCTAAGGTGACGTCACGTAGCGATTCCAAATGTCAAATCGCATACATAAAAAGTTATCGTTACGTTTCGCTATCCTTATCCTTAGCGTTTAACATTGTCTTCAGGCACGTGTTTCCAATACATCCAAGGTTATCTGTTAAATACGGCTTAATGGATCTGTTGGAATAGGCCCTTAGAACAACCCAATAAACAATAATATTGTGAGGCCGTGGAATCTTCGGATCGATATATCGATAAATGTATTATTTTTACGATGATCATAATTATAGATAGTTTATTTTAGTAATAAAGAATTAATTAATCATAATATTTATATTTTGTTTCGTCTGTACATTTAGGACTTTAGCACGCAGTACTATGAGTATTAAATTAATACAGCCGGAGGATATGACGGGTGAGGACAGTCTGAGAGTCTGGACAGTCTAGACTATAGCACAGATACCATAATATTATACTACTACCAGGGAGCACTTATCCAGTGGACTCACCAATTTACTGGCGGCGGGGGACGAGGTAAGAGAGCTGTGATTGGTCAGCCGCTGCGAAACTGTCTGGCGGCCCGTCATCGTACATAGATTGCGTATGCGAACGTTTGTTGAATACAACAAACGTTTGGCGAGCCGCATTCCCCCGCAGGCGCAGTCAATTGGATATAGTCTCTGACTAATACAGATAGACCACGTAGAACAATATATGTGACCAGCGTAAACTGAGATGCTACGGAAACATATTTAGTTCGAGGCTTTTATCGCTTGGTGCAGCACCATCAAAAAATTGCGAACTACCAAAATTATTCGAACATTGTGCTTATGAGAGCGAACCTGTTAAATGGTTCACATCCCAAATCATCATCATCTTAGCTGCGCAACTATTTCGTGTCAGTATTCACAAAATAAAAGGCCCGTTTTGACAGTTCACGCCCATGAAGTTTTAACCCCTAACGCGTAGGTAATAGAAGCCAACTGTTGCGTATAAATTGCACCTAGGAAAACCGCTTCTATTACCTACGCGTTAATACTAACGACGCGTAAATACCAACCCGTGCTAGGTTTTCCTTAGATACACATATCCTCTTTGTGAAAATTAGTTTTGCTACTTGACACTAGATAGAGCTGTGATATACTTCAACAACTTATTTTGCTTGAAATCTCTTCGCTATTTGATACTAGATGGCTCTCTGGTACCCAAAAATATATCTCGGGACACGGGAGCACCCCCGCTAAGTCGAGAAAAGGTGCTGCAGTACCATTTAGGCTGGATTTCACCAACGAAAGAGTAACTTTTACTCGAGAGTATCTTCTACATTTTCATAGTGAGACCAGTGACACCCAGATCAGATCACCTCATTTTGAATTTTGTCATACAAGTTATACCGGGACAGTTATTCTCGTATAAGTAACTTTTTGTTGGTAAAATCCAGCCGTACCTAGTATTATTTTTATTAAACATTGGGGTTGTAAATTTAAAATATAAAACTAGTGTATTTAACCGATTATTTTATTCCAGTATTCACATGATTGCTTTCGAATTTAAATTACCAATGACTTAATACTATTTATTTAATAATGTAGGTAAGTACATATGTTAGGTAGTACCTACTAAATTTATTAACAATTATGTGAGTATTTGAAGTAAAAATTAAGATTTGGTCTCAATTAAAACTTTGAAGATGACAAACTGGAGTTTTCACGAAAATATTAGAAGTCATGCACAAAAATTCTACATCGTTTTACGTTGATTTTTTAGCTATCGACTAGAATAATAATCTCGATGACCTAGTAAGTATATTAATTTATTATAAACATAATACCAAAACTGAATTTCTATATCAGAGAATTACGCATTACCTGTCTCGACTAGAGTTGACAAGACTAGAAACAGCTAATTCTAATGTACTTAGATAATATTTATACTGATAAAATATGGAACCCTAAGTATTTACATGGTTTCGAGTTCAAATAGGTAATTTAAATTATAAACGTTATATTTTTGACCTGTTGTACACACAGTGAACGAATGATCCAAAATCAGTTGATGAACATCTTACAGTGCCACCCGTGCCACCATATTCACATATGTCAATGGCGCCACCGTCTACACCAACTGAATAGCTTAAAAAACGTCACTTCGCTGTCAGTTGTTGTAAACTGATAGCGAAGTGACGTTTTCTAAGTGACGCAAGTAGTAACGTCCATTTGCAATCTATCTATCCGTGGTTTTCACATTACTAGAGTTAGATTTGACAGTTGCGCTATGGAACTTATGCCAAATTTGACCCTATCTATCTGCAGATTGACAATAGATAGGTTATTGCAAACGGCCGTAAGTAATTAAGTAATAAATACTTAAGAAACTAAATAATTAAAATGTATCTTCACGCGTCGTAGTGTCCGAGGTGGTTCAGTTGACCGACGTGGGAGTGGTAATAGCGGCGCGGGAACTCCGTCTGTTAGAAAGAGACACGAAGGATCATTATAGGCTGTGACATAAAAGTATAGTCAAATTTAACAGAGTTGCTAGGGACATCTTTCTAAATAACTTTCACTATGAAAGCGATTTGATCAGAGCAACTTTTTTTTACACTTCTCCATACGTTTTGTGCCGGGAGATTAGCTGATTTGTATGGAGAAGTGAAAATTAAAGTTTATCTGATCAAAAATGCTCTATTCGATTTGCTTGCAGAATCCGGCCGCTGTCTGTGTGTTGCATCTGGTACGTGCACAAAGGGGTAGACGGGTTTTAATGCTGTTTTTTGAAACATTTATGCCCGATTTCACCAAGAATTCTTATCTTTTAGTGGCTACCTTATTTCATTTCAGGGGCTGCATAACGGTTGTTTTGCTTTGATCTAGTTTACGGGTCATCTAGGCTTTTACGGGACGGAACCACCTTAATTTAAGCGCCCGGTCTCTCTAATCGTTAGGTGACTATGAAAACGGGCTAAGTGTCCCTTAACTGTCTCTTCTGTGCCGTTAGTCTCTCACCTGTTGAGCGTGCGTGTGTATCGGCAGGTACTGCGGGTAGAGCGGCGGGCGGGGCGGCAGCGGGGCGGGGGGCGCGCCCGACATGGAGAACAGGGCCTCCGGGTCGCACACGAACTTGTATACGTAGCGCTCGCCTGCAGACATAACAAGCACATAGGTGGGTTTTGGCCCCACACTAGGATGCTTGCGGGAACCAGAGACAGCGACGTCACAAACATGTGAAACATGTAGACATCCTAGACCGGATTTAAAAAAAAACCTGTAAGTATATTTGTAGTAGAGCAGATTGACTCGTTGAAAATTGCCAGTTATCTCTCTCTGCTTTCACAGTCACTCAAAATCTCCTGCCGTGGTTTGATTAATCAATCAGTGTAATGTGTAACTGACGCCAATCAAGTTGCATATTGCATGTTTGCAATACTTTGGTGAATAATAGGTATTTAGGGACCATTTTGATTAATAATTGTAACGTGTAAAATCAAGTTGTTTGATACCAAATGAGTTTGCGACTTCTATACAGGATTGCCTATTGTAGGAAGGTATCATTGTCATACTTGTAGGAAGATATCATTGTTATACTTGGCTGTAAATTGATTCTGCAAATAAATATTATTTCATTCTCATTTTCATTTGATTATTTTCGTTAGTTTCTAGCGTGTCCTAGTGTGGGGCCAGGGAACTCACCAGCGACTTTCTGCATGATCCCCTTCTCGTAGTAGTATCGCAGGGAGCGCGACAGTTTGTCGTAGTTCATGGCCGGACGATTCTTCTGCGCGCCCCAGCGGCGGGCCACCTGTGTTACAAGCAGTTTAATATGCACCAGATTCACATTCGAATATTTCAGAAACACTTCACTAAAATGAGAACCATACTTGGTATTTATAAGTTGAGTTTAATGCGCGGTTAGTAAAGCTGCCGTTATGTAACCAACCTCTTCGCAAGGGTACATCGGCACCTTAGAGTCATCTAGTGGCAAGTCACACAATTAATTTTCACCCTATAGTTTCCAACAAACGATAAGATTTTTTACAGAACAGCATGGCCATCTAGTGGCAAGTAGCGAAACTAATGTCATCAAAAAGTTTTCACCACAAAAGCTTTACTTCCCCGGCATCTCTGAGCTATCTAACGGCAAGTAGCAAAACTAATTTTCACCAAGGAGTTCTGTCTGTTACCTCTTTGGGCTCGGTCAGTTTGAACTACTATAACTATACTACTTCTTGTCGCTGCTGGCGCGTCGGGTCCGAGCAGTATAGTAATGCCGCCACTGCCGCCGTCAAGTCCGCTATTGCTATGTTAAAAAATCTCACTATTAGTTACCTCTTCAGGCTCCGTCAGTTTGAACTCGAGCCCGCGGCCGGTCCACGCCACGCACCGCGCGCCCGACGCCAGCAGAGATACGAGGAACTGCCACAGCTGCAGCGCGCCGCGGCGGCCGGTGCTGCCTGCGATAGTAGCAGATTGTTTACCAAGGGAGTAAAGAACTATTTTTAGGGGGGGAGTGTTTTTTGAATCCTGAGCGACCGAGGGATTCTAGAGTTATAAGTAGAATCCTGAGGGAGCGAGGGTTTCAAAGTACATCACTCGGGACAAAAATAGTTTTTACTCCTGAGGTGGACACTCTACTTTTCATCACCATCTATGTGAAAAGGAGTAATTATGAATACAGTAACTAATAACCCCTTACGAAATTGAAATACACAAAGGAATTCAGATTTGGCGCAGTTTTCTAATTCAACTTTTCATTATGTGGTTCGTGTTTCGATATCAGTCTCTTTATGGATTGACGAATAAAATGTTAGGATAGTTAGTGTGTGCCGACAACTTCGCCAACAAATAAATACTTCAGCACAAACAGCGCCGATAGCGCCGCCCGCGAAAGAGTTAGGAACGAATTTAAAAAGTTTTTCTGTCCCTTGGGACTAACAGAGCTACTTTCGAATAGATGTGATGAAAGGTAATGTAAGACGAGACCGCTCTGGCGACAGCGGAGCGACCCGACTACGTGACAGGTTTTGAATTAATTTGAACATCGCTCGGTAAACTTCATTAGAGCGACTACTGCGGCACGAAAGTTTCGCCCGATATTCGACCAAAGAACAAAAGAGAGAGGAGAGAGGCGGGGGGGGGGGCGTAACTCGGCGTGAGGTAGTGAAGCGACAATCTGCGACCGTTTTGTCTAGTTGCCTAACTTTGCCGCGCGCAGGGTTCTTTTAATGGTGGGTTACCATCAACTCTTATAGCAGGACTTAAACAGTTTTGCTTTTTCAATACTAAAATGTTATGAATTTGTATTAAAAAAGCGGAACTGCCCGGTTTAGGTCCTGCTATAAGAGTTGATAGTAACCCACCTGGGAGCCCATTCGGCGCATATTTTTCCCCTGTAACTTGGTTGCCGAAAATGAAGCCTGAATTTTCTGTGGCCATGAAGGCCATATTTAAGTAAACTTTCAATGGTTACTCCATACTTATAGCTGCCTACTAGTATTTTAATCTGAGCCATTTATTCTAGTGGGAAGTAGCAGCAACTTATCCTAAAACACAGGGTTCGCCCTTTTTTAGGGAGTAGCGATACATCCCTTGTTTACTATGCTAAACAAGTTTATAGTGTACTTGTCTTTCTGAAAATAAACGATTATGATTATGATTATTATGATTATGATTACTGGCCCTGTCTCGCAAAATTAAGTGAATAGCTAAAAGTGGGCACATTTGTGCCTCTGCCATCCGAGGGTACGTACGAAAACGAGTAATAATCACTCCGAGTGATGCGAAAATTTGCCTAGAGCGTTCGGTAACGACCCGAGTGAAACCGAGGGTAACAACCGAACTGTTACCTGACAAACAGTATTTTCGAACGGCTCAGGTAGAGTGATTTTCACTTTGACAAGTGCGATTTCTCACCCTGGTTCAGCATAGTTAAAAACTACTTGACAGCTGTCAAACTATGCTTATCTTTTTTCATTTTAAACCGACTTCCCAAAGGAGGTTTACAATTCGTCCGGTTTTTTTTATTTTTTATTTTTTTATGTATGTGCCCCGATAGCGCCTAGATGGATGGACCGATTTGGAAAATTATTTTTTTGTTTGAAAGGGTTTACCTTCCCATTGGTCCCATTGACACCAGGTCAGGATCAGATGATGGGATCCTGGAGAAATCGAGGGAACTCTTCAAACATTATAGGCAGACCTATAGTGATTTTTGTGTTTTTCATAATAACTCGTGCAAATGCACATAGCATAATATTGTGATGCGGAACTGCTGATGAAGACCACATATGGCCACCAGATCTGCTCAATACTAGGTACAAATACAATGCGTGGCTGACGGGCAGGCAACGCATAGCCTAAACCGGTGGACCTAGAGCCATGAAACTTTGTACAGGGGTTCCTTAGTCGCGTGGGGTAGCACTGATATAGGATTTGACAAAATTAATTCCCCAAGGGGGGGGGGGGGATAAGGGGTTACAGTTAGTATTAAACTCAATCTAATCAAATAGGGTTTGTGGAAGTCGGTTTTTTCTAAAGTTTACTTTTTGTTTCAATTATCATTTTCCGAGTGAATTTTTAACTAATTCCCGAACGTAGGTAGCCCTAATGGGAAAGGACGTGATATTATGTTATGTATGTAAAGATAAAGGTCAAGTTCAAGTTCAAGTTTATTTATTGCATTCCATAGCTGTTATATAAAATTACATTGCTACATGGATGTTTTGGCACTTAGATGACACTGACAGGGGGCGCCAATGCAACATTGTTCGATTGATTGATTGGATTAATTGCGTTAGTTCTTCCGACCCTTGGCCACGTGCCAAAACATCCATGTAGCACTGTAATGTATTGTACTGTACCTGCATGAGTCGTGGTCACGGTGGTGGGTGACACTGGACGAGGCTCGCAGAGGGAGCTGCTTACTGAAACATTATTCATCATCAGCGCCTGTCAGAACCCACTGTGTAGCATCATTAGGAAGGAGACCCACGACACAAGCGGCCGGTTTCTCGTACGATTTTAATTTGACGTATCAGCACAGAAGAGATAATAGTACTCCGGTATCAGTCAGCAGTTTGTCAGAATTATCAATCTGTTGACAAGCTTTGAGTTTCTAGAACGCAAATGATTGGAAAAATAGGTTAACGGCTGATTTTATATTGCATGTGGTAACCCAGCCCATTCGCTCATTTTCATTCAGTCACTGTTTCCCTCTAGCACATAGCTTTGTCTCTATCCTTAGGCCAACCAAACGTCAAATTCACGTTGGTCTGTTGAGTTGTTGACATTGACAGTTTGTTGAAAACTTGGAGGAAGGAGGAACAAAGAGTTTCATTGATCTGAGGTTTGAATTCGAGATCTTGACAAACTGCAGCTGCGGCGGTCGTGATACCTATAGTCTAGACTGGTCGAAATATCGTTTTTGAGATACCGAAATCTCCGTCAAAAACTTGAAAAAGCTATTCTCACGACCAACCTTACATTACAACCAACCGAGATATCTCGACCTTTTTTCGATCGAAATAAATATGAATCGAAATCTTTTTCGACGGATTTAGGCGGTGTATCAAAACCGATATCTCGACTAGGGAGATGATCTCGATAGCGCGAGAATAGGGGGGCTGGGCCTGCTGGTCTCAGAACATTCTAGCTAGACTGTCCTCACCGGTGTTGTCCTCCCACAGCGCATGCGCGTCGTGCTCCGAGCTCGACACCTCGCGCTCGCGCGCCGGCGGGGCGGCGGTGGGGGCGGCGGGGGGCGCCGCGGGGGGACACGCGCCGCAACCGCACCTGACACCATAGACAAAATACTATACAGGGTTTAAGCGTAACAAAAAGGTGTAGTCATATTTCAGGGGGCTGTTTGGGACATCATTCTGAACAACTTTCAATATGAAACCGATGTCAACTCTATTTCTCAATCAGAAGTAGTCAGAACCACTCGTTGAGCGAATGAAAAATAGAGCTCCTGCGGGGCTACCATGAGGCACGCCACTCACCTCAGTCGCGCATTTTGTCACAATTTAATGTCAAAATCAATGCTCGCAAGTATGGGGAAACGTGATTATGTCGCGAAATTTGACATTTTACGCGACGCGTGAGTGGCGTTGGTTAAAACTTGATGGGCGTGAACTGTCAAAACGGGGCCTTTTATTTTGTGAAGACTTTAAGATTTTACATATGTAACGTTAGGGTCACCTGTGTACACTGTAGAGGTCTCTGTAGTCAGCGCACACATCTTCGCTCTCGTCTTTACATCTGCAACATTATACAGAATCGATCAATAACCGATTAAGGGACCATTTCCCCAAATAAACAGTCAGGCTAATACCAACTCTGTAGGACCTACACAGCCCTGCTTGTCGAACTAAAACGTATAGGTACGAATTCTGTTATTCCCTTTACTAGAAATTATCAGTTTTATGGTTTGTAAGTTTAAAAGACAAAGAAGGATGAACGCAGTTCTTTATTCTTACGTCGGTGTGTGCAGCTGCGTGTATCCGTGTGCCTGTGTGTGTGCGTGCGGATACAGCTCTGCGCGCGCGCCGCTCGCACGACGCTGCCTGAACACGCAGAGACATTTATTTATTTATTTATTACTAGCTGACCCGGCAGACTTCGTACTGCCTCAATCGATAAATAAAAGACCTAAAATTTTGTATAAATTAATTTCAAAACAAACGAAACTTTATGCAGCGGTTACAAAATTGCAAATTGACTCTTTGACGTTAGGAACACACCTAAATTACTCAGACAACAGTGAGAGATTATAATTTAATATGAACTTTATTGAATTGCAATAAAGTTCAAATTGATTCTAGAAACGATTGACTCTAGAAAACGTTTGTATGGGAAATAGAAAAGGGCTGTTGTTAGGGTTTTCCCGGAAATTATTCGATTTTTTCTCGCCTTTTAAACATTCCCTAGACCTCCATGAACATTGCTACTAGCCGGGTGCTATCACGAGTGGCTAAGAAATGTAACGGAAATTGGAATCGGCGACGTCAGGGTCGGCTGAAGACTTTTAAAACCGCAACTATTTTCAATACGGTTTTTAACTAATCAGATAAGATAATAATACATTCGTACAATAAAGAATGTTAATTAGTGAGAGAAAAACCTGATGAAACGTTAACAAATAAAAATTATTTTAAGCATTCTTCCACGAGTTCTTGATTTCCGGTATGGCCAAGATGGCGCCGCCACCGCCACCGCCGCTGGCTGGCAACCAACTAACATGACTCAAACTACTTCGTTCAACCTCTTTGTTGGAACCGGAACTTATGTTTGACCAGCTGTGCGATGCGATCCATACAGTTTGTAAGAAAAGAGTTTCATCAATGTCACACGGGTCGATATGGATTTCTAAAACAAGCAAAGCAATGCATACATTTGAGCGAGACGGCTTAAAGACGTGACGTCAGATGGTATATAATCTGAGCGAGATGCAAATAGTAGTGACACTATTGAATGAGTTAAGTATATCACCACGAGCGCGACAAATTGTAGATAAGGAATGGTGGGAAATAAATGACATGACGTATTAAAAGTAAGTACAAGTATAAAATAATTTCAAATAATCGGACGTCTGAAACTTAAAAGTAACTTGAAGCAGAGATTAGATCTCAAAATTGGAAATTTAAATCTCTTTTAGTATAGGTAGGTATAGGTGTATAGTATAGGTACCACTTAATGATCTAGCTACAGAAGTTTTACTTCTAACACGTGTACGGTGCTACACGCGTATTTTTTATTTTTTATGTATGTGCCTCGATAGCGCCTAAACGGATGGACCGATTTGGAAAATTATTTTTTTGTTTGAAAGGGTTTACCTTCCCATTGGTCCCATTGACAACAGGTCAGGATCTGATGATGGGATCCTGGAGAAATCGAGGGAACTCTTCAAATATTATAGGCAGACCTATAGTGATTTTTGTGTTTTTCATAATAACTCGTGCAAATGCACATTGTAAGCATAATATTGTGATGCGGAACTGCTGATGAAGACCACATATGGCCACCAGATCTGCTCAATACTAGGTACAAATACAATGCGTGGCTGACGGGCAGGCAACGCATAGCCTAAACCGGTGGACCTAGAGCCATGAAACTTTGTACAGGGGTTCCTTAGTAGCGTGGGGTAGCACTGATATGAGATTTGACAAAATTAATTCCCCAGGGGGGGGGGGGATAAGGGGTTACAGTTTGTATTAAACTCAATCTAATCAAATAGGGTTTGTGGAAGTCGGTTTTTCTAAAGTTTACTTTTTGTTTCAATTATAAGTTTCAGACGTCCGATTATTTGAAATAATTTTATACTTGTAAGTACTTACTTTTAATACGTCATATCATTTATTTCCCACCATTCCTTATCTACAATTTGTCGCGCTCGTGGTGATATACTTAACTTATTCAATAGTGTCACTACTATTTGCATCTCGCTCAGATTATATACCATCTGACGTCACGTCTTTAAGCCGTCTCGCTCAAATGTATGCATTGCTTTGCTTGTTTTAGAAATCCATATCGACCCGTGTGACATTGATGAAACTCTTTTCTTACAAACTGTATGGATCGCATCGCACAGCTGTCAAACATAAGTTCCGGTTCCAACAAAGAGGTTGAACGAAGTAGTTTGAGTCACGCTAGTTGGTTTTGGTTTGTCCCAGCCAGCGGCGGCGGCGGCGGCGGCGGCGCCATCTTGGCCATACTGGAAATCAAGAACTCGTGGAAGAATGCTTAAAATAATTTTTATTTGTTAATGTTTCATCAGGTTTTTCTCTCACTAATTAACATTCTTTATTGTACGAATGTATTATTATCTTATCTGATTAGTTAAAAACCGTATTGAAAATAGTTGCGGTTTTAAAAGTCTTCAGCCGACCCTGACGTCACCGATTCCAATTTCCGTTACATTTCTTAGCCACTCGTGATAGCACCCGGCTAGTAGCAATTGAAAAGCAAATATATGAATAACCCACAGTTGAGAGGTTAAATAAATTTTACCCCCGTGCCCTAAGAAGTTTTACTTCAAAAATAACAAATATAAAATTCAAATAACCAGCCAAGTGCGAGTAGGACTCGCGCACCAAGGGTTCCGATCACACTTGGAGAGCGTAACACGTGTAATAAGGTTTCCACATAAAAAACTAAAGTATGAAGTCATCCAAGTAAACCAAATTGAATATTTTTTTAGAAAGACAGAAATTTGCAGTTTTCAGATTTTTTGCTTTACTTGTGATATAAGACCTTGCTTCGTGCCAAATTTCATGATTCCAGGTCAACGGGAAGTACCCTCTAGGTTTTGATTCCCTTGCGAATATCAAGCAATTTCAGCAAAGTTGAGACATATGCGGTATCTTTTGATTGCGTTGACCTATAAGTTAAATTTTTGATTTGAGTAATCGATATTAATTTTATACCTCCATGTATTTTCTGAGAAAAGTCTTAACAGACGGTGAGACAGACAGACAGACAAACAGACAGAAATTTACAGTTTTCGGATTTTTCCCTTGCCTATGCCCAACAGTGGGATGATACAGGCTTATGATGATAATGAAGTATGAACAGTAGAGTATGGACACAGAAGAGATAATAGTACTCCGTACAGAACGGCCACTCCCTTCCCGGCGCTGATTCAGATACCGCACCCCACCCCTGGCGTCAAAGGATTGGTTAAAGGATCAATAGACAGGGCTGAACGCCGGACGAGTGACGACGCGTATACTGAATATCGCTGCATTTGCCGCGCCACCAGCCCTAGCAAAGTTTACGCACACATTTGCACGTATACAAACATCATTTGGTTATGTAGTAGTAGTAATAGGTGATTATTTTACGAGCGTTCTATGGAGTGTCCGAGGTGTGGTATGGACGTTACCTGTCGTGTCGGTACTGGTATCGGTACTGTCCCGGCAGCTGCGTCATACTCCACGAGCGAGCTCACAGACCACCCGCCGCCGCCATCACATCGTCTGTGGACAAACAAAAGAATAAGCTGCCAAGTGCGAGCTGGACTCGCGTGGAGAGGGTTTCGTTCCCAAAACAACCAGGCCCACAGGCCAGCTCTACTGACGAGAGGTAGGACTAACACCAACAAAATACCCTAAAAGTACCGTAAAATTAAGTTTTTCATACAAAGTTTGCACCCCAGATTTGGGGGGTTAGAGGGTAAACGTTGTGGATTTCGGAGATTTTATGGGATATATCGCTGTTGGTTGGCTAAAACAGACACTTAACTAACACCTTAGACCGTTAATTAAAGACCGACTTAAACCAAGTCGCTAAAGTTCCGTCAGACAAGTGAGTGAACGAAACGTTTAGCGAGTTAAGTATCTGATTTAACCAACTAACTGGATGGATATCGATATCGATGGATGCGATATAGCTATCTATGTATTCGACAACATTCCGCCCCGCCACCACCGCCCCTCCGAATCCACGAAGTTTTAAAAGATAGGTAACAGATAATAACGTCACGCCTTGTCTCATAGGCAGTCATGGCAGAGGCACAATAGGCTTGTGGCCAAGGTAATCCAATAAATCTAGGAACAAGTCGTACGGACGGACGGACGGACAGACAGCGAAGTCTCAATAATAAGGTCCCGTTTGGCACCCTTCGGGTACGGAACCCTATAAAGTATCTGTTTTGACTTGACAGACCACAAGCCAATTCCGCCCACTCTTTTCAGCCAGTCATTCCACACTCCATTTGGCGTGACACGGGGCCAGCCTGTTTCCGCAGCTATGGAGCAATGAAGGTTTCCTCACGATGACCACAGCATCGGTAATGTACTAAAAGAGTTTGTTTACTTGTTTCATCGATCATCATCATCAGCAGTTTGTTCCGCCCCCTGCTGGGTACAAGCCTCCTCCCTTTTGTGCCAACTGATCCGGTCCTGTGCCAAGCGAATCCAGGTCTTCCTCGCAACATGCGTAATGTCGTCGACCCATCGAGCTGCAGGGGGGCAATTCTGGCGCTAGCGAGATCATGTCCATGGTCGAAATATCGATTTTGATATATCGAAATCTCCATCAAAAACTAGAAAAAGCGATCCTTACGACTAGCCTTTCGACCAAACGAGATATCTCGACCCGTTTTCGATGGAAATAAATACAAATCGTGATCGTTATCGACGGATTTAAGCCGTATCAAAATCGGTATCTCGACTGGGGAGATGATCTCGATAGCGCGAGAATCGGGCTGCCGATAGAAGATACTTGAGAATCCCACTACTTCAGTCTCAGACAGTGTACACCCGCCCGACCTGTCTTCCCGTCAGTTGACAAGACTTAATTATCTGTTGGCGCAGCGGGCGACTGATTCGCTCCATCGTTTTGTCTTGTATATCAACTCTTGTGGGGCGGTAGACGGGCGACTTTTATTGCGCGACTAAGTCGACAGGAAATATTCAGATACTCAAAGATGTTTCGAATTCATGTCGCATGAGGCAAGCGCAGGGAGTATTCAATTTGCACAGCATAGTAAATCAAGCTCACCTTTGTACATGCTTTTCCATTATTAGGGCCGGTTTCCGAAAGGAAAAGTAGCTGGGATAACTATTTAAACTCTTGTCGGGTCCATGTTGAACATACCATTTGACAACATTGCCGACCGACCCGCCGCCATGTCACCGATGATGTACCGCCTCAATTAACGAAGTTAATCGTGATATCCAGTTTAGAATCTACTAGATCCAGCAATTTACGAACCGCCGGTCAAATAGTCGCTGAACTTGGCCCCCACAGAAGGCGGGTTCAACAACTCAACTCAACAGCAGTTCCGCATCACAATATTATGCTTACCATGTGCATTTGCACGAGTTATTATGAAAAACATAAAAATCACTATAGGTCTGCCTATAATATTTGAAGAGTTCCCTCGATTTCTCCAGGATCCCATCATCAGATCCTGACCTGGTGTCAATGGGACCAATGGGAAGGTAAACCCTTTCAAACAAAAAATAATTTTCCAAATCGGTCCATCCGTTTAGGCGCTATCGGGGTACAGACATAAAAAAAAAAACATTCGGACGAATTGTAAACCTCCTCCTTTGGGAAGTCGGTTAAAGATAATAATTATAATAAAAATGGTACTTAAGAAAAAAATACAATTCAGACATGCAGAGTGAGGTGTGTGTGTGTGTGGGTGTTCAAGTGAGTGTGTGTGAGGGCTTGTGTGAGTGTGTGTGTCTGTAGTTCATAGTATTCGGTTCCCGATACCGACCCGTCGGCGTTGTCCCTATATCAGTCGCGCCGCGCCACAAGTCGCCCGCTCGTCCCGCCCCCCGCTGCGATCGGAAATGACGTCTGCCACCGCTTCCTTTGAGGGTAAGCCCCACGCCGCGCGATGCCGCTGCAAACTCGATATCTGAGAGTGATTGTTGAATATTACTTTCGCTTTGAACTTGGTTGATGTGGCCGTTTTTTGCCGATCGACTTTGGTCGCGTCTTGATAGTCGACTGTAGACTCTTATCTTCGGATGAGAGGTTATTTACTTAGCGATATTATGTTCGCGATCGGGCTAAAGCGACGCAGAAAAATCCGCTGGATCCGAATATTGGGTAATAATAATTTGCCCCCAATTCCTGAAAGACCAATCAAATGGGACAAACGATGCCGAAATTTTGGCTCGTGATTGGCTGAAATGAGTTTGACACGAGTTTAACAAGTTAAGTTGTTTAAGTGTATTATTTATTAAGTTATCTAAAAATTCTTATTATTAATTTTGTAATATTTGGAATTGTTAATTATTGTATTGTATTTTATTTGATATTAATGTTTTAAAATGAGTGTGTTGTGTCGATTTGGCCTGTCCGTAATGGCACAATTACCGATTGGATGGTTTCAATTATTTGACCAAGATATTGGCTTGGGCGGTTGGCCCCTTGGAATCGTATAACTAAACAATAATTAAATTAAAAGCATTTACTATAGTATAACGCTGTTTCATAAATTAAAACTTACTATTTTGCATGCTTATACATAAGCTGAAAACACTGGGCATTCTTTAAAATTAAGATCATCTTATTACTGTTGGAGTATGGCTCAATCTTACTCGGATCCGAGTAAAGGCCTGTGCCCCTCGGTGGGGACATTAATGGGCTACATTTACTTTTTTTATTACTGTTTTCTTGCAAATAAATTTCATTTCATTTCATTTCGTATACAGGGTGTAACAGAAGGGTGTAGTCATATTTTAGGGGGTTGTTAGAGAGACCATTGAAATGAAATGAAATTAAATATATTTTTATTGTGTTGTTTCTTATTTCCTAATTATAATTGTGGCTCTAACTCCCAAACTAGGGCGAGCTGTGTGTCAGGAGCTAGAGGCCATACGGAACATAGTTTAGTGTTTATAGCTATGTAGGAACATTGTTGTTAATTACTTTCTTAGTTAACTAGTGGCTCTGTGAGCTGTAGACCTCGCGAGTATGTCGGTGGGAAAGCTGAACTGCTAACACACATAAAAAAATAACCCAAATAATTTTCTTTCAATAACACATACAAACTTATGAATGTACCTGGTTACGTACATGCAGTATGAAAGTAGCCGCACCAATAACTTTGTAAACTACATTTCGCGATCTTTAATACAACCTATTGACTTTTTACTAAAATTATATAGTCTGTTTCACTCTCATGGTCTCTACGAATCCAACGACACCTCATTTGTTAATATCCATCGAGCCGTTTGGGTTGTAGCGATTTTTTTACATTTTAAAACTTCTCCGCCATTTTGAAAAAAATCTAAAAACTGGCTCGAGTAAAAAATTCTATTTATTTTTCCAACCTGCTCACAAAATTTCACGAGAATCGGTTCATAAATGCGACCTGTAGAGGAGAACAACCGGACAGACATACGAAAGCATTTTTGCCCAAACCTGAAACGGAGTCGCTTCGCTCGCTCGGTCAATTACTTACAAAGGCAAAGTTAAAGTTAAGGCAAAGTTGAGGCATAATTTAAAAACAAAAACAACTCACACTAGAGAGTATTCAGCTGATTTGTATAGAGAAGTAAAAATTAAAGTTGCTCTGATCAAATCGGTTTCATAGTAAAAGTTGCTCAGAATGATGTCCCTAACAACCCTCTAAAATATGACTACACCCTTCTGTTACACCCTGTAGAGCAAAATTCGACGCAAGTCGCCTCTTGGTACAAGAACCGTAGCAATTGCTACGCCGTAGTCTCGCCGTAGTCGTCGGACGGTACACGCTACGAAATGATGAAAGGTTGTTGATGTTGATTGCTTGATGTTACCAAGCTTCGCCACAACGTAATAAAATAAATAAAAAATATAACAAAAATATAACATAAATAACAAAAATATAACATTTTTTTTTTTTTCTGATCCTTTCTATTTTTGCATAATTTCTTGTCTCTTTTACTTCTGCTTTGAACTGTGTTTCTATTTTGTGTATTGTGACGTCTGAATAAACGCTTATCTTATCTTATCTTATCTTAACACCAAGTTAAAAACTTAAAAAATAAAAACAACTTCATGAACCTTCACTTAGTCCTCCCCGCTCGGTACACAAATGTCGTCTATAGACCCGAAAACGAGCCTACGAAATCTGTCTCCCGACACAGTGAAGTCCATACGTATAGACGGATAAACAGTCAGATAACTTTTTTTGACACTTTTTGCACGTGTGAAATGTCAAAAGCCTCAGATAAACAGACAGATAAACGCTATCTGGGGAATGAGAGACTGGTAAAGTAATTACTGCTTCTCAATAAGACTGTGTTGTACGACTAAAATGCCCAAAATTATTACAAGTGTCTCAGAAACAAACAGATATAAAATAGACCCACCCCAAAGAAAATGGCCCAATCGTACACGTATCCGGGTAAAGGCCTGTGCCCCTCGGTGGGGACATTAATGGGCTACATTTATTATGATTATTTAGTAAGTAAGTAAATGTAGCCCATTAATGTCCCCACCGAGGGGCACAGGCCTTTACCCGGATCCGAGTAAGATTGAGCCATACTCCACCACGCCGGCTCAGTGCGGGTTGGTGGAGGGGTTTCACGACTACTACATACTACGAAGTAGTGATAGTAGCCGGGACCTACAGCTTAACGTGCCATCCGAAACACGGAGTGTCCGATAATGTACAGACAAATTAATCATCTCATTGGTAGATGGTCAGCACCGGGATTCGAACCTGCATCTCTTGCGTGAGAAGCAAGGTGAAACCCACTAGACCACGGAGCACTTTTTGACGATTATTTAATTATTATTATTTATTATGAGCCTGCAATATCCCACTGCTGGGCAAAGGCCTCTCTCCCCCTCTTCCACTCCATTCGGTCCTGAGCGAGCTCCCTCCACTCTTTATCCCATAGAGCCAACTCATCACTCCATCTCTTCCTGGGTCGGCCACGCTTTCTCTTTGCATTTACTGGGAGCCAGTCTGTGGTTCTCTTAGCCCAACGATTTGGCAGCATTCGATTATTTAATCAATAGAATAATCCTACAAATGTTAAAATATGTAAAATACGCCACTCGCAAAATGCAATTCAAAACAATCACGCAATGTTTAGATTGTAGATTGAGTGGAGCTTCAAATATCCGCCATCTCACACCGGAGATGACTGCGTCTCACGTCCGACCGGGCAGCAGCTGCGAAGATTGTTACCCCGCGAGCACAGACTACGTACAGAACGGCCACTCCCTTCCCCGCGCGGATTCAGATACCGCACCTCACCCCGGAGTCGGGGAGCCTCTTCGGGAGACACTTTGTTAGGCGCTGAACGCACACATTCACAAACGAACGAGTTTACGCACTCATTTGCACGTGTACAAATGTCATTAGGCTATGTAGTAGTAATAGGTGATTATTTTACGAGCGTTCTATGGAGTGTCCGAGGTGTGCCTCGAGTAAGCAGTATTCGTGAGGACAGTTGCGGCGATGAGCTAGCCTCATGTCACAAAAAATTGAGTAGTTAACTGACTAAAGGTAAAGAGGCGTGTCGGTATTTGTTTGTAAACCCTCTCCGTCCCATGTCTAATAGGCTTGTGGCCTGTCAAGTAAAAAAAGATACTTTTTATGAACTGTCAAAACGGAACTTTTGTTCCTGAGTTCTATGAAATAACAACAGAATGACGTCATGTCAAAGTGCCATCAAATGCTGTCTTTTTTTTTTGCACAAAATGGACTTAATAAAATATATCTGCTGGAAATATGCAATTCTGGGAATGTCAAGCCATTTCGTACATAATGCTTCAACTTAAAACTTGTTCCTAGATTTATTGGAATACCTTGGCCACAAGCCTATTGTTCTCCATTGTAAGTTTGTTCAGACTCATCGATTAATAGTGGATAGGGCATTGTGTAAGGCGTAACCGAATCGGGAAATATTTATGATAGACTTAATTTGGCACTGCTCGTCGTGGCCAGTAGCATGATTCTCGCGATATCTACACCTATATCAAGTGATTTTGTATGGGCATCTGTCAATATAGGTCTCGATATCCGTATATCGTAGTAGCGAGAATCATGCCACAGATGTCGTCTAAGTCAAACGTCTGTTATTTCAAGCTCAAATCGGTCCAAGTTCTATGTCAAAGTCAGTAGTTTTCCTCAAAGTCAGCCAGAAGCTGCCAGGAGTATCATGACCCTGGCATTCCTTTGGCAGTCATTCTGTCTCTGAACTAAATGCGGTAGGAATACCAGCGCCATCACCCCGGTGTAACACTGCACAATCGAGTGAATTCGCGACCAAATTGAAAGAAAACGCGTTTCTGATCGAATCATTTCGTATTCCTGTCGCGAATGTTTGCGGCGAGGAGGTATTAAAGTGGAGACGCCATCCAAGCGTGTGGCGTATCGTATCGGGCAGAAGATTTCAAAAAATGAATTTCGTTGACTTGCTGAGAGAGGGGCAAAGAATGTCAGAATCACGTCAGTTGATACGTTGTTGTAATATAAAAATATGCATTTATCAATGTTGAATCCTAAACTAATTTTAATTTGAGCTTTATTTAAAAAAAATATATACTTTCATTCACGTCTTCCGTGACCTTTTGAAGTAGTTATTTGACAATTGTTCGCATACTTGTTCCCATAAACAATAAAATTAATTAATTACCAGTGGCCCCTACAGTGTGTTTCCTTCCATAGCCGAAACTGGGAGCCCCTATACCTTAGATCCACTTTTGTGTAAGTTTTTAATTCTGTTGGCGTCTCCAGTATTGCTAGCTCCGGGTCCGCGGTTTTGCATGGAGTCGCCGTGATTCGGGCCTATTGAGGTTAAATTATGCGTCAGGTGCGTGACACTGCGCTGTGTGTCAAATACCAACTGCTGCTGACAATTTTATTGTGGAGTGAATTTTTTAAGAGCTCTGTCGTCTAGTGGGTTTGAGATAAATGGCTTTTATATTAAAATGGAGGTGTCCTCGTGAAGACGATACAATTAATTATCGTCTGCGTCTTATTAGGGGGACCACAGACACGCGTCCCCGATAAACCGGCCAAGTGCGAGTCGGACTCGCGCAAGAAGGGTTCCGTACCATTATGTATAAAAAACCGCAAAAAAATCACGTTAGTTGTATGGGAGCCCCCCTTAATATTAAATTTCTTTTGTTTTTAGTATTTGTTGTTGTTTACGCCAATACCTAATTTAAATTAAAAATTACGGATATGCACTCGAATCCTTCCTATATCCGCCTCTCCTTCCTACTCACGCATCGCACAACGCGCCGAACGAGATAGAAGACTCGAGTGGCGCCTGCGGTGTCAAAAACTGGAACTACTAAGTTGAGAAAAATATGGACGTCTGAGCACGTTGCTTCCGTGTCGTCTACCGCTAATAAATTAATTATCCGCTTTACTGTGAATCTAACGATTGCCAAAGTGATAGTGCATCTGTGGGAGCTGGCCAGCTATATTTGTGCAAGGGATTTGGGACCTGGGCGTCTCGTCTCGAAACATACAAATTCCATCTGCATCGAAGCAGGTGAAGGAAGCCGCTATATATCCGGATTGCTGATTGCTGACCGCTGGTGAGTCCCTTCCCAATCTGTTCTGTCTCTCTGTCTTCTCATCCCTCAGGCAGGACAGTTTCCCCTATCAATACGAGTGCATCTCCGATTCAACCGCGATACTATTTCAAAGGATTATATACCGCCCCGCGATACAGTCCACTTAAAATTAATCTAAATAACTAATGAACCAACCCATTATTGAACATTTTGGTCCTTCGAGCCGGATAAGTAAGATTTCATTGTAATTTGGTGTCAAAACTCCGATAGTTTTACACGTAATTCATCCGCCATATTGGACGCTAATCGTTCTCCCGCTCATAACCGCATCACCGCCGCCGCCGCAGCCATAGGTACCTACCTGCGCTGTTAGTATTTATTTATTTACCTACCCACCTATCTAGGTACTCATACTCATAACGCAACCCGCTTGTCGTACTATCCTACCGATATAGGCAACTCACAATTATTTAGCCGCTCGAATTCTACCTTGTGTTGTACTTATTTACCCACAGGTACGCGATACCGCATATTAGTATTTACGTACGTTACACGTTTTCGCTTGTCTGAATTCCATTCGTTGTTTATCAACTATGGCCGCTGTCAAAATAGCTGTATTACAAGCAAAAAATAACGCGATCTTCTCTCGTTTGACTAGTCTAAATGACGTCGCTCAGAAAATACCTATTACGGAGGTAGAATTGCGTTCCACTGAGACTTTTATGGCTGATAGTGAGACGCTGCAAGACATTCGCTCGGACTTTAGTTCGAATCTGGATTCGATAAATGAGTTAGGTTTTCAGGGAAATCCGAACTTTGTACCTAACTATAGCGCGCTTAACGCTTTCGAAGATATTTACGCCAGGATACAGAGAGTACGTTCTCGCATATTATCGAAAAACAAACCGCATCACTCGAACCCAAACGAGACCAAAGGTTCGTCTTCACCGTTCAAACTCCCGCCAATTAACCTTCCTGCGTTTGAAGGAAAGATTGATAGTTGGCCTGTGTTTTACGAATCGTTTAAGGCGAATATACACTTGAACCAAGCTTTAAGTGACGCTCAGAGAATTCAATATTTAACCGGTAAATTGTCCGGTCCCGCATTGAAAATAATCGCTGGTATTATTCCGTCAGGTGAGAATTATACTTCCATCTGGGAAAGTCTAGTTAAAAAGTACCAAGATAAAAGAGCTCTTGGAAGTCATTACGCATCTATTCTTTTGAATATCAAACCCGCGTCGAATAATTCTACGTCATTAAACACGTTTATAGAAACATTCGATTCCGCGGTTTCGGCTTTAGAATTATTAAAATTCAACGACTTAAAGGATTTTATTTTGATGTCTATGGCCATACGTAAAATTGATTCAGCTACCGCGCACGCCTTTGAAACATTTATCAGAGACAAGGAAATTCCTTCCTATAAGGAGTTCGTTGACTTCATGAAAAGTCAAGTTAAAATATTAGAGCGGACCGCTGCTGCTCCGTCGAACCGCGCTCCCACGTCAGTGGAGAACAACCCTAATAATAATAATACGAAACCGAATCGCCCGCGCAATACCTACCAATCACAAACGTTCCTAACGAGTGACGGTAACGGTGTTGGTCCCTGTTTGATGTGTCATAAATCTGATCATCAACAGTTATATAAATGTACCGCTTTTAAATCTCTTCCCGCCAAAGGCCGTTTTGATTTCATAAAATCTAAACGTGCTTGTGTGAACTGTCTCAGTTTATCTCATACCGCTTCTCAGTGTAACTCCACATATACATGCAAGTCGTGTAACAAGGCTCACCATACTTTGTTGCACCTTGTAGGTACCAGCAAAATAACCTCTTCCGCGCCTCACGCGCCGCCGCCGCCGCCGCCCGCTCAGAACAACGATGCCGATGCCACTAGCGGAGACGTAATGTCGTCTCGCTCGCACCCACAGGAGAGCGCGTTGCCTAACGTGTCGCTTTGTGCTCACGCTCGCTCTGACTCTGGCCAATCGTTTATTCCGTCTACACCGCATACAACTATATTACTTTCAACCGCTGAAGTTAATGTTTTAAATCATGACAAACAGAATGCTTCTGTCCGATGTTTGATCGACAACGCCTCTCAAAACAATCTAATTACGTCCGCTTGCTGTGATCAGCTCGGTCTAAAGCCCATTCCGCTTGCGAATTCATTCATAAAGGGCGTCGGATCCGCTTCACAAACTGTTCACGGGTACGTTTCGCTACTCGTTACCGCGAAAAATAAAAAATACTCATATAATATTACCGCTTTGGTTGTCGATAAAATAACTGACCGCATGCCCTCCGAATATGTTGACACTTCTATAGTGCAACATTTGGTTGACTTACCGCTCGCAGATCCACTTTGGCACATTCCGGGTGAGATCCATCTGATCCTCGGCGCTCAGCTGTTTCCGCATCTACTGCTAGGGGGCAGGGTTGTCGCTCCTCCCGCTCCACCCGCTATTGAAACCGTATTCGGATACATTTTAATGGGTGATGTACCTGCCGCTTCTAGCTATAATAAAAATAATAATACCGCTTCCGCATCTAAACAAATAAATACCGCGACCTTCTTCACTTGCTCTAATAGCATGGAGATGAGTGACCGCTTTGATAACCTCCACCTTGATAAATCTTTAACTAGGTTTTGGGAAATGGAGGAAATGCCTTCTAAGAAGTTCCTTAGCCCAGAGGAAAGTCAATGTGAGGAAATATATCGCTCCACTGTATCACGTGAATCGTCTGGTCGCTACTGTACCGCCTTACCTTTTTGTCGAGATCCGTCCGAGTTAGGTGACTCTCGCTCCATCGCTGTTCGCCGGCTGCTGTCGCTGGAACGTAAACTGCAGGATCCTGAGTTGAGAGCTAGCTATAATGAAGTTGTGCAGGACTACATAGATAATGATTATCTGTCCGAAGTGCCGCCTGACAGTGAGGACTCCCAGGGATATTACATACCGCATCATGCCGTCGTTAGACGCGATAAAACAACTACTAAAGTACGTGTCGTGCTCGACGCTAGTGCTAAATGCCATAATGGTATTTCACTCAATGACACTCTTCACGCAGGGCCGAATCTACAGGCTGATATTTTCGTCCTTTTACTTAATTTCCGCTTGTTTGAGGTAGCGATGGCGGCCGACATAAAACAAATGTATCTTAGAATTCTTCTCCAGCCGCAGCACCGCAAATATCAGAAGATATTATTCCGCTTTGACCCTTCGCAACCTATACGCGAATTTCAATTTAATCGAGTTGCCTTTGGATTAAAATGTAGTCCTTTCTTAGCTATGCGCACTGTGCGACAGCTGGCACTTGATGAACAAAATCAATTCCCGCACGCTGCGGACATAGCCGCTCGTGAGCTGTACATGGATGATTTGACCACTTCTGTCCCTACGGTAGATGAGGGAATTTCAGTCTCACGCGAACTCATCGACTTCTTTAAGACTGGTGGGTTTAATTTAACTAAATGGATTAGTAACTCGATGGAGTTATTAAATTCCGTACCGGAATCGAACCGAGCCTCGCTCGAATTCTCCGACGATACGAAGATATTGGGCCTTAAATGGCTACCCGCTAAAGATATTCTTACTTTTTCGACTGCTCCTATAAAGGATACGTTCACTAAACGAACTATTCTGTCGAGCATCGCCTGCTTGTGGGATGTTCTTGGTTTCGCGGCTCCCGTCATATTGTATGCTAAACTCTTAATCAAAGAGCTCTGGCTACTTAAAGTCGACTGGGACGAACCCCTGCCCGACGATATAAATGTTTTATTTCATGACTTTAATCAGCAATTGCCTCTACTTTCCAGTTGTGAAATTCCGCGTCACTTGGGTGTACGTACGGGCTGCAGCACAAATATTGTTGCTTTCGCGGACGCAAGCATGAAAGCATACGGTTGCGTCGTGTATCTCCATGTCACGGACGATGACAGAAACGTGCACGTTAATATCGTTTGCGCCAAATCCAAAGTCGCCCCCGTAAAGGTTGTGTCCCTAGCACGACTCGAATTGTGCGCCGCTGTCCTTATGGCTAAACTAGTTCGCCTCGTTCATGAGACGTACAGCCCTCGTACCAAAATTGACAACATCTTTGCATACTCTGATTCAAAAATTGCTCTTTCATGGATTAACTCTTCACCACATAGATGGGATATTTATGTTAGTAACCGCGTCGCGAAATGTCAAGAAAATCTCGATCCGCGCCACTTCTATCATGTCAGGGAGAAAGAAAATCCCAGTGATTGCCTCTCTCGAGGTCTCTTACCTGACCAGTTGCTGTCTCACCCATTATGGTGGCACGGCCCTACTTGGCTCCGCTCTCAGGTGTCTGACTGGCCGGTCACTCCATTTATTCCGGAGGCCTGTGAGACATTACCTGAATTTAAGACCAAAACTCTAGTTTGCTGTTCCGCTAGTACTGTCGCTTCTAGTTTGCTCTACGAACTAGCTCAGAAGTTTTCTTCGTATAATAAAATTCTGAGAATTATTGCTTTTGTACTTAAATTTGTGAAAATTATACCGCGTGACTATACGGTATCTGTTTCACAGCTCACAATAGCTGAACGATATCTTATCCGCGCTGTTCAGAGTTCCCATTTTACGCAAATGAAACAGGAATTAAAATCTAACAAACTTATATCTTCACCGCTTAGAAAACTTGATTTATTTATTGATGAACATGATATTATACGAGTAGGAGGTAGGCTGTCGAACAGCAATCTACCATACGAAGCTAAACATCCCGCAGTGTTACCAAAACACGATCATGTTACTCATATTTTAATTGACTATTATCACCGCTTACATTGCCACACTGGTGCCAATGTCCTCAGTGCTCTGTTGAGACAAAAATATTGGATTTTGTCTTCACGAAACGTGATTAGACAACGCATTCACGCTTGCAATGCGTGCTTCAAAAATTCTCCTTCTCCGCTTCATACTAAAATGGCCGATTTACCTTCTTATCGTGTCCAAGAAACTAAAGCTTTCGTTCATACAGGTGTCGATTATGCTGGCCCTATTAATATTACACTATGTAGACGCCGTGGGCAAAAAAGCCAAAAGGCCTACATTTGTTTATTTATCTGTTTAGTGACTAAAGCAGTTCACGTTGAACTGACTACAGATCTGTCATCAGATACTTTTCTATCCGCCTTTAAGCGTTTCATTTCCAGGCGTGGCCCTGTTTCCCACATGTATTCCGATAACGGAACTAATTTTGTGGGAGCTAAGTCTCAACTAAACGATTTATTTACTGACCATCGTATTGAATGGCATATGATACCGCCCCGCGCTCCACATTTCGGGGGACTGTGGGAATCCAATATTAAAAGTATTAAATTTCATTTATACCGCGTAATTGGCTCGCAATTACTTACTTATGAGGAGCTTTTAACTGTTTTGACGCAGATTGAAACTATTTTAAATTCTCGACCGCTTTGTGTCCTCACAGAGGATCCACATCCGGAGCCATTGACTCCAGCTCACTTCATAATGGCTTCTCCTTTAACATACCTACCTTCCGCGAATATCTCCGAGGAATCTAAATCCCTGCGTCATCGCAAACAGTTGCTCGATCAAATGGTCCATAGCTATTGGAAAAGGTGGCGTTTGGAATATTTAAATTCATTACAAGCGAGAGAAAAGTGGCTTAAGGACACAGACAATGTGAAACCGGGTACTGTCGTACTAATACATCAGGATGATGTTCCCCCGCTCCGCTGGCCGTTAGGCACTATACAAGAGGTTTACCCGGGTAAAGATGGTAGAGTTCGAGTTGCTCTAGTTAAAACCGCGACAAGCACTTTCAAACGACCTATCGTCAAACTTTGTCCATTGCCATCTCAGTAAATACATAAATTAAAAATAGACTAATAACTTTTCTTAAATAATAGGTAGGTACATTATATACTCATATAACATAACATAAATACTTAAATCGATATAATTTTTTTTAATAACCGCTTTTTGATAATACTATGTATACGTATTCTCAAGGCCGGGAGGATGTTTACGCCAATACCTAATTTAAATTAAAAATTACGGATATGCACTCGAATCCTTCCTATATCCGCCTCTCCTTCCTACTCACGCATCGCACAACGCGCCGAACGAGATAGAAGACTCGAGTGGCGCCTGCGGTGTCAAAAACTGGAACTACTAAGTTGAGAAAAATATGGACGTCTGAGCACGTTGCTTCCGTGTCGTCTACCGCTAATAAATTAATTATCCGCTTTACTGTGAATCTAACGATTGCCAAAGTGATAGTGCATCTGTGGGAGCTGGCCAGCTATATTTGTGCAAGGGATTTGGGACCTGGGCGTCTCGTCTCGAAACATACAAATTCCATCTGCATCGAAGCAGGTGAAGGAAGCCGCTATATATCCGGATTGCTGATTGCTGACCGCTGGTGAGTCCCTTCCCAATCTGTTCTGTCTCTCTGTCTTCTCATTCCTCAGGCAGGACAGTTTCCCCTATCAATACGAGTGCATCTCCGATTCAACCGCGATACTATTTCAAAGGATTATATACCGCCCCGCGATACAGTCCACTTAAAAATTAATCGAAATAACTAATGAACCAACCCATTATTGAACACTTGTTATAGCGGCAACAGAAATACATCATCTGTGAAAATTTCAACTGTCTAGCTACCACGGTTCATTAGATACAGCCTGGTGACAGACAGACAGACAGACAGACGGACGGACGGACGGACGGACAGCGAAGTCTCAGTAATAGGGTCCCGTTTGGCACCCTTCGGGTATGGAACCCTACAAAAGGTCTTGACAGACGGACAATAAAGTGATCCGGAATGATTTATTTTACACTTTTTAACCTCCGTGCCCCGTCCGGAACCCGGACGCACCCGGGCACGCCCCGTTGTAAAATAAATAGTCCCGGGGTTGCTTTTATTTCCTTGCCACCCCGTATGGGAAAAGTGCGTGTAGTGTGTATGTAGTTGTCAAAGTGTGTTTAATGTTATCTCACGTTCTAGCAAGTGGCTCTAAGGTGCCATCAACAAATGTGTTTATTACAACGTGCCCACATGAGTGAGGTAGCGGGTTGGATTGGAACCCAGCGCCGCGGGGCGTCTGTGGTGATAACTCAATCTGTACGACTGTGGGGGTGTGTGTGGTAGGCAGACAGCTGTGTTAGCGGGGACAGTAGTTACCGTAAACGGGAATTTTATATTTTATTATTATTTTATTATCAGACACAAGATCCATAGTTTAACACCCAGGGTAGCGTAAGGACAAAAGAGTCCTTGGAACAATATTGACATTAAAATTATAAAAAAATGACTTTAAAATTATTTTGACAGTGGGTACCAAGACGTCAATGAATGTCTAATTTTTGACGTTGGTACACACTGTCAAACTAATTTTAATGTATTTTTTTTTTATAAAAAAAAATAAAAAAATGGCTCGAGTTTGGGGGTTAACAACATGCAAATTACGGTATTGGCCTCATTTTGGAAGTAGTTTTAAAATAAATGTTATTACATTGTAAGCGCACTACATTAATATTTCCGGGATATCTTCTGTAGTTTCAATAAAATTAACAATATAGTTGAATTTGAAAAAAAAACGCGCCAAAAACGCTGTATTTCTAATGGCGCCCGTCACATGACTCGCGTGACGTCACATGCTCGTGAGTGAACGCCCGCTTCAGTCAAGCCAGATGTCAGAAACGAGCGTGTGACGTCACCAGAGAGATAAACGTCAGACAGAGCGTTTTCGTCATGTTTTCGTCACAGATTATATTTCAGTAGTTTATACATTTCCTGGATTACTCTAAAATATAATGAAATATAGATTTCTAAGCTAACTACCTGATAGGATCACCAAATTTTGTCGAATATTTTTAATGTTGTCCAATACCGTATTAAACTAAATAAATAAATCAATAAATAACACAATAAAACCGATATCAACCTATGGCGTAGCCTCATAAGGTGTTTTAACACTTAAAAGGAATGTTTTTCACGGATTTAAGCGGTATCAAAACCAATATCTCGACTAGGGAGATGATCTCGATAGCGCGAGAATCGGGGGCCAGGCGACCGTACATGGTCGGCACCGGGATTCGAACCTGCATCTTCTGCGTGGAAAGCAAGCGTGAAATCCACTAGACCACGAAGCGCTCTAAGTTGATCTAAGTTGTTATACTGCAATTAATTACAGCTCGTGAGACAGAGCCCACTGACGGACGGACAGACAGACGGACGGACAGAGGCTTATGGCCGTTTTCAATAACCTATTTTGACATAAGTTCCATAGCGGAACTGTCAAATCTAACCCTAGTTGAGCTCGTCTAAGCTGAAATGACGCGCCCCACTCCTTGGTTTTGTATTTACTTGTAATACAAAACCAAGGAGTGGGGCGCGTCATTTCAGCCTAGACGAGCTCTAATGTGAAAACCATGGATAGATCCAATTGACTGTGCCTGCGGGGGAATGCGGCTCGCCAAACGTTTGTTGTATTCAACAAACGTTCGCATACGCAACCTATGTACGATGACGGGCCGCCAGGCAGTTTCGCAGCGGCTGACCAATCACAGCTCTCTTACCTCGTCCCCCGCCGCCCGTAAACTGCTGAGTTGTGTTTCAAAGGAAAATGTATCTATGCGCTCTCCACTGGATAAGTGCTCCCTGACTGCAATTAATTACAGTTTGTGAGACAGCGCCCGCTGACAGACAGACGGACGGACAGCGGAGGCTTAGTAATAGGGTCCAGTTTGGCACCCATATGGGGTACGGAACCTTCAAAAGTAGGTATTTGGCGCGAACCATCACCTTTGTAGATACCTCAGTCCAATAATTTGATGTTTGACCTCTCAACTACTTAACAAAGACCTCCCACCGACAGACACGCCCTTAAAACACACACCTATGCCTTCAACCCATTCTACACCCTATTCTCTTACTCATAAAGTGTAAAATAAACTCAGTCGTTATTACGGACATGTCTCTACAGACTATGTAATTTAGACTCTACACGTTTGCAAATAGGAGTGAAAGATGCGAAATGAAGTTGGTATGGTAAGGGGTTATTCAAATATTGGGTTAAGGATAACTAGATTAAAAGTTGAATCAACAAAATGTTATTGAGCTGGCCTGGAGGTATTTGTTTTTTGATCCACCCCAATTGTTGGATTAGTTTTTTTTTTGCCGTGTTGAAATGGTCACTTATTAAAAGTGATGCCGGAAAAGAACAATCGCAGGGAACATACAAATATGGCGTCATGTTTTTTCCCATACGGGGTGGCAGAGGCACGACTGTGCCCACTTAACACCAGTTATTCAAATTTTTCATTTTGCGTAGCAGTGGAGTAATAAAGGTTTTCCCACGATGTTTTCCATCACCGTTCATGGCCAGCACCGGGTTTCGAACCAGCATCTCTTGCGAAGAAGCAAGTGCGAAACTAGACCACGGAGCTCTATTTATCTACAGAAAACCGCATCAAGATCCGTCTAGCGCTAGAGTATCACAGACAGGTATACATACACACACAGACAGGTGCGGGTTAAACTTAAAAACCCCTTTTTAACCGACTTCCCAAAGGAGGAGGTTTACAATTCGTCCGGATGTTCTTTTTTTCTGTTTGTGCACCGATAGCGCCTAGACGGATGGACCGATTTGGAAAAATATTTTTTTGTTTGAAAGGGTTTACCTTCCCATTGGTACTATGGACCAACAGGTCAGGCTCTGATGATGGGATCCTGGAGAAATTGAGGGAACTCTTCAAATATTATAGGCAGACCTATAGGTAGTGATTTTTGTGCTTTTAGTAATAACTCGTGCATTTACTCACGGTAAGCATAATATTGTGATGCGGAACTGCTGATGAAGACCACATATGGCCACCAGAACTGCTCAATACTAGGTACAAATACAATGCGTGGCTGACGGGCAGGCGACGCATAGCCTAAACCGGTGGACCTAGAGCCATGAAACTTTGTACAGGGGTTCCTTAGTAGCGTGGGGAAGCACTGATATGGGATTTGACAAAATTAATTCCCCAAGGGGGGGGGGAGGATAAGGGGTTACAGTTTGTATTAAACTCAATCTAATCAAATAGGGTTTGTGGAAGTCGGTTTTTTCTAAAGTTTACTTTTTGTTTCAATTATGTATTAAGAATAAATCATAACCATAAATAATTCAATGTCAAAAACATAAATTAAAAGTCACGAAATAATTAAAATAATAAGTAATAATAATTCATTAGATTAAAACGTCAAAACAATGTCATCATCTTAGATATGTACATACAGTACCATATCATCATGTATAGTCAAGTAAAACGAAATCCATTAAATCAAACCAATGTCAAATTAGAAATAAAATAATTAGTAATAAAATAAAAGGGGGGGGGGCAAAGGGTTACAGTTTGTATTAATTTCAATCCAATCACATAGGGTTTGTGGAAGTCGGTTTTTCTAATTAAATTATTTTCGTTGAGGTTATTTCGTTAAAACAAAACACATAGCAAATCTCTGCCACGCAAACTAGTTAAAAGTGGGCACAGTGGTGCCTCTGCCACCCCGTATGGGAAAAGGCGTGACGCTATGTGCCGCGTCAAATCTCTGTCCCGGGTTCATTCCCAGCCCAGCCTGTTTGCCGCCGGAAGTAATAACTGCGCACTTCCGCTTCCGGTTGTCCCCCCGCCCCTCTCACTCTCCCCCTTTGTTCCCTCCCCTCATACCTGCCTCACTAGGGTTGTTCCTGTCTCGGTTGAAAGTTATAATTCTACCTGTGAAACTCGAACCAACAGCCCTTCACAGGGAGCACTTATCCAGTGGAGAGCGCATATATACATTTACCTTTGAAACACAACTCACCAATTTACGGGCGGCGGGGCATGAGGTGAGAGAGCTGTGATTGGTCAGCCGCTGCGAAACTGTCTGGCGGCCCGTCATCGTACATAGGTTGCGTATGCGAACGTTTGTTGAATACAACAAACGTTTGGCGAGCCGCATTCCCCCGCAGGCGCAGTCAATTGGATATAAAGGTCTCTGGCCCTTCACGTCCTCACTGCACGAGTGACAAATCAACACGAGGCATCACGAAAGATTTTGAAATCCTCTGCCATAATGTGGGTACACATTTACTATTTACAAAAAAACTTTATTCCGGTAATAAACTAAAGTTTAAAGCAGTTTAAAGCCATTTTTCTAATATTTTGTAATAGTGCGCGAAAAAAGCTCTCAGGTGTCATGGCGTCGGCTTTGAAGTCACGCATAAGTAAAAAAATGAGTAATCAGCACAAATCAGATGATGTTTACATTGTTATGACGTCATGCAGCGTCATGCGCTATGATTCCTGTTTCGATCAAACAAAATGGCCGAATGCAGTATTTTAATTTTTCGTTTTATTGAAAATCATATTAATCTCAATGTTTTTAATCAAATTAAATTATTGTTTTAAATCCTTTTAATATTTTCCCTTAGAATGATTAAATCTTTGATTATTTATTTGATACAGTCGTCAGGCCTAAACAGGAGACACTGGCAGAATTGAGATAAGTTGAAAGCTATTGGCATCAACCTAAGACTGAATAACCGAAATATCGGTACCAGATCAAAACCGACGTACGGTCGCCTGCGTCACCTGCGTCTAAAAGTATACGGGCAGGTCATATTAACGAGTGAATCCCGCTTACACTGCTTGTATACTTTTAGGCGCAGGCGACCGTACGAAATATACCAGATTGTTTTGACAATACATTTAAAATATTATATAATGGAGGTTATTTTGGGAGGTGTCAAAACCACTTTACTAGAGGAACTATTAAAGGCACTAAACTGACAACCTTCAAACCCACTTGCTGTTGCGCGGTGGCCACAGATTCAATTTTCAAACACACCGTTTTAATTAATTTAGTTAGTATAGTTTAGTCTAATAAATAAAGTAAGTAGGTATCAACCCGCACTAAGCCAGCGTGGTGTAGTATGGCTCAATATTACTTGCATCTTGGTAAAAGCCTGTGCCGCTCGGTGGGGACATTAATGGGACATATTTATTTTATTATTAATTTTTATGTCAGAATCGAGCAGCAGCGTAGCGCTATGGGAATAGCCTTCTCTCTGTGTGCCTCCCGAATATTGTATGAAGGATATTTTTAAATCGACTTCCATTGATAGGATTAAATATTTGAAGATTGAGGGGTTGAACGGGAAATAATAGTATGAGAGACGTCGACGAAAATGCAGGGAAAGATACTCTGTTCATTCACCACTGAAATCTGAAATAAATTCCTATTTTTTTCGCGAAAATGTTCTAGATAATATTATCGAAAACAAGGTTTCATAAATAAATGCTTTAGTTCATTCAGATTCATTCAATGGATTAAATGTTGGCGCATCGGTACTTTTTTCCACGACATAGGACAACCTTCACCCGCCTGTGTTCAGAGGACCTCCCACCCAACACATCATCATCAAGCTATCATATCAGAAGAGTGTAGAACACATTTTTGAAAATCGACCAATTTCGAAGCTAGATAAAAAGTGTGTAGGCCAAAGTTACAGAGAATTTTATTAGGTTTAATTATGTAGTACAACAAAATTTCGTTCGACGTACCGTTTTCGAGATGTAAGCAAAAATTCAAAAAACGGGACCTTCTTTGTGTCTCCCCCCCCTCGGGATCAGCTCGGACGGGTAAGGACTTTTAGTATGTTTATCTTCTAACTAGTCCATACACGTTCCCTACGTCAACATTTCTGCCCTCCACTTTTCCGTCTACATCCCCCTTGTGAGCACTTCTTTAACTAACTAATAGATAGGGCTCTGCTGACAGCTCTTGCACAATAAGTGATCGGCAGTTTAGGCATGTCTGTCTGTAATCCGTCGTCTTTGTGTTTTGATAAATCAGCGAATATAATTGACTATTTCTCAAAAATTGATAAGAGTTTTAGATTTTTTGGAGACATATTTAGGGTTCCGTACCCGAGGTGCCAAACGGGACCCTATTACTGAGACTTCGCTGTCTGTCCGTCCGTCCGTCGGTCCGTCCGTCGGTCCGTCCGTCCGTCCGTCCGTCTGTCCGTCTGTCTGTCACCAGGCTGTATCTCATGAACCGTGGTAGCCAGACAGTTGAAATTTTCACAGATGATGTATTTCTGTTGCCGCTATAACAACAAATACTAAACTCAAAAGAAATGTAATATTAAGGGGGGCTCCCATACAACAAACGTGTTTTTTTTGCTCATTTTTGCTCGATATTGATAATGGTAGCAGGTAGACGCTTAAAATGTTCACAATATATTGCGTATATTATTTACTTAAAAAAAATAATAATTTAGGGGGGGCTCCCATACTTTTTTCTTTTTTGCGGTTTTTTATAGATAATGGTACGGAACCCTTCGTGCGCGAGTCCGACTCGCACTTGGCCGGTTTTAAGGAATCTTTTTATTGCGTTAAATTTTACGTCCGCTACGCCGTAGTACCTGCTACGAGATGGCATCGTAGCACTTCCTACGTCGTAGCTCAATCGCGCGCTAATTGCTTTAACGAGAGCGCAGAAATCTGTTTTAGGCTTTGTGAACGGCGGCGTCGAGACGCGCCGCGCCAGCTACAAACCATGTCGGTATTTCGCGCTCCCGCTATAGCAGTTGGCATGCGATTCGTTTAAGTAGAACTGGGGGCCAGATTCACTGATGATCGATATTCTTAACCGACTTCAAAAAAGGAGGCGGTTCTCAATGTTTTTTTTGTTTTATCATTATTATTTTTAATGTGTGTCATCGAAACTGGTACTATTTATGAACCGATTTCAAAAATTATTTTTCTGTTTGAAAGGGTTGCTCATAAGCTTGGTCCCATTTTTTGAAAATCAGGAATCAGTCCAGTAGTTTGGTCCCTACATCAAAGTATAATTTCTTAGTAGATTAACGGTAAACAAAATCCCGTATTGTTTCCTTTCCGTGACCGCGGGCTGACTGAAGGGACCGATATTTGTCTAAGTATTTTGTGTTATATGGGTGGACTTAACAGCCAGAACACAGATGTTGTAGGATCGTGTTCGTGTTTTTTGATGACATTTATTTCAGTATTTCAGTATTTATTTATTGTGTCATATAAATAGGTACATTTCATTTAAAAGTAAGTAGGTACTCTATAATTATATGGGCCCTGTTCGGGCATTGCACAATGACTTAAATAATTAGATTTTATCATTCATATTGGTACAGAACGACTTAATTAGAAAACATTAATTATACTTTAGTTACCTACCTGCATTCGCAACGCGAGTCGAGAGGATTGAGTAATAGGTAGGAGACGGAGATGATAGGCAAGGGGAAGAATTGCGCGTACAATAAAACTATTCTAGTACCTATAATACATAGATATTATTACTTACCATAACATCACATCAGCGTCACGCCTTTTTCCATACGGGGTGGCAGAGGCACATTTGTGCCGACTTTAAGCCAGGGGGCTATCCCCTCGCCGCTATGATGAAGCAGCAATCTGTACTTACTTCTGTTAATCCGGCAAACAAAGCTCTCAACATTGCCCGGCTAAATAAATGATTGGCCCGACGGGGCCCCAATCCCTGGGGCCCGGGGCCCTGCGGCGGGGCCCTTCGGAGGCGCGACTCGCTAATGTTGTTGTCTGTATTATTGATGTGATACCATTAAGATGGCGCTGATCTGGGAATTCGGTCAAGTGTAACTATATACTTACATTTACCAATTATTCTTATAAAAGTGCAGTTAAAACCCTTATTTCAAAAGCAATACAAAACAATTAAATTAAATAATAACCGGCCGAGTGCGAGTCCGACACGCGCACGAAGGGTTCCGTACTGTTATCTATAAAAAACCGCAAAAAAAACACGTTAGTTGTATGGGAGCCCCCTTAATATTATTATTTTTTTTGTTTTTTAGTATTTGTTGTTAAAGCGGCAACAGAAATACATCATCTGTGAAAATTTCAACTGTCTAGCTACCACGGTTCATCAGATACAGCCTGGTGACAGACAGACAGACGGACGGACAGTGAAGTCTCAGTAACAGGGTCCCGTTTGGCACCCTTCGGGTACGGAACCCTAGAAATATCCTTAAGGTCACCGCCGCCGTCGAGTGGCAGGGTGCCCAACATGCTGGCACCATTACCTCGCTGATCGCCAGGCTAATGCGCTGAGCGAGGTAGGTGCCAGCTCTAGAATCACCCGACGACGCTGCGACGAGTCTCTTTGCAACCTCCTGAAAGACTCGCCGAAGATTATTCTCTGGTTTTCGTATTTATTACCAAGGTTGGAAATCGGGGCCCGAATTCTACTGTTCACAAGCATTCCACAAGCCTGGCACAAACTTGAATACGAGGCGTTTGGTATTCTACTAAAACCGGAATCCAATTCACAAGCGCCAGCGTGACGCCAGCCTACTTCGTATTCTACTATCCAAAACGTACTCACGCTGGCGCCAGTTTGACGCCAGCGTACTTTGTTCTACTTTTCAAAGCGTTCTTACGCTGGCGCCAGTTTAACGCCAGCCTAAGTAGTTAAAGTACGTAGAATACGAACTAGGCTGGCGTCACGCTGGCGCTTGTGAATTGGATTCCGGTTTTAGTAGAATACCAAATGCCTCGTAGTCAAGTTTGTGCCAGGCTTGTGGTATGCTTGTGTACAGTAGAATTCAGGCCCTGGTGGGATGTATATCCTTCAGTCCAATTGAGGATTTATGTTTCAAAGGCCTGAGGTCTAAGTCCTAAGGTTCTAAGGTCTTGATAAACCGGGTCGGTCCCTCACCCCTATTGAACGGATAAATCATAAATTTTGTATGTCAAATGACAATTAAATCTGTCACTAACGTCCGGTTTCTGAGACGGTGATCAAAGGTTACGATTAGCTAACAGAGCGATTGACTAATTTCAGCTAATCACGTGCCGCCATCAGCCAATCATGTGCCGCCATTTTGAATTAACCTCCGATTAGTTAATCGTGACCTGTGATCAGCGTCTCAGAAACTGATGAGGGATAGAGCTTCCAATGAACTTTTGGCGCATGAGTAACGTTTAGAGGTGGGCGCCACTTCCACGCAACTTAATGCAACAAACCTTTCATTGACACAGACCTTTCTTCTTTTAACCCTCTCGTCGACACATCTTATCTATCTATTGTTCTCCATTGTTCGTTTGTTCGACCGGTGTGCTTCTGAGAGTGAACCAGTGAGGTTAATAAAGGACTACATTAACACCCACGGTAGCGTAAGGACAAAAGAGTCCTTGGAACAATATTGACATTAAAATTATAAAAAAAAATGACATTAAAATTATTTTGACAGTGGGTACCAAGACGTCAATGAATGTCTAATTTTTGACGTTGGTACCCACTGTCAAACTAATTTTAATGTTTTTTTTTATATATAATTTTGGAGAATGACAATGGCTCGAGCCTGCGTGCTAAGCACCCCATATGGGAAAAGATGTGACGCAATGTAAAGTCTGTCTGTCTGTCTGTCTAACAGACAGACAGACAGACAGACAATGGCTCGAGCCTGCGTGCTAAGCACCCCATATGGGAAATAGATGTGACGCAATGTTCAGTCTGTCTGTCTGTCTGTTAAGCCTTCACTGTATCTTCGCCAACCCGTCCGTCTGAGAAATCACAAAAAATACAATTAGCATAATAATATGCCTCTACCCCCTATCTGAAGAAAGGCAAGCGAAGTTAGTATTTGTATTTATGTATGTTTTATTTCCTATTTATATCCATTAATTCTGGTATATATGTACGTATTTGTATGTAGTTTATATTATTATTATTTTTTTATATTATTTATTTTTTTACTTAAGTATTTCATGTTGTACACTTGGATCTACCTATTGTTGATTTATTTATCCTTTCCTTCCTGGGTTTGCTGGAAGAAATCTCTCGATGGAGATAAGCTCGCCTTTGTACATGTCATTTCCATTTTTAATTGTCATAATGTATTTTTTTGTGTGCAATAAAGTATAAAGAAAGAAAGAAAGTAAGTAATTAATTTTAATATACCCTCATTTAAGCCGTTCGTTCGCGCAACTCAAACGCTGCTTGGATCATCTACCTAGATGTAAAGGCCATAATGAGTGAAGCCGTTCGTAGCAACAGGTTAAGTTAACCCTTCGACATCCGGAGGCGAAGCGGAAAATAGCACCATTCATAATGCACGGCACATAATGGGTTAAGCGACCCCTCGGGCTGAGTATGATATGCGGGCGCGCGACGGATTAAATAAAATGGTATCTTGTACACTCGAACATATATAATCTTGTAGCAAAAACAATACTTTATAATAATTCGTGGTCTAGTGGGTTTCACCTTGCTTCTCACGCAGGAGATGCAGGTTCGAATCCCGGTGCTGACCATCTACCAATGAGATGATTAATTTGTCTCAAGTACATTATCGGACACTCCGTGTTTCGGATGGCACGTTAAGCTGTAGGTCCCGGCTGCTATCACTACTTCGTAGTATGTAGTAGTCGTAAAACCCCTCCACCAACCCGCACTGAGCCAGCGTGGTGGAGTATGGCTCTATCTTACTCGGATCCGGGTAAAGGCCTGTGCCCCTCGGTGGGGACATTAATGGGCTACATTTACTTACTATAATAATCCCCTCTTTTTCGTCCAGGGTTTTAATTACGCTAATATGATATAGGTTATCATAGAACTAAGAAATTTAAAAACTTTAAGGCTGTATTTTACGAACGAAAGAGTAACTTTTACTCGAGAGTATCACGTGTCACGTGATATAACTTTAAATAGGTTTTTAAGGCTGGGTTTTACCAACAAAACTTATACGAGAATTGACAGTTCATAATTGAAACAAAAAGTAAACTTTAGAAAAAACCGACTTCCACAAACCCTATTTGATTAGATTTGAGTTTAGTACAAACTGTAACCCCTTATCCCCCCCCCGCCCCCTTGGGAAATTAATTTTGTCAAATCTCATATCAGTGCTACCTCACGCTACTAAGGAACCCCTGTACAAAGTTTCATGGCTCTAGGTCCACCGGTTTAGGCTATGCGTTGCCTGCCCGTCAGCCACGCATTGTATTTGTACCTAGTATTGAGCAGATCTGGTGGCCATATGTGGTCTTCATCAGCAGTTCCGGATCACAATATTATGCTTACCATGTGCATTTGCACGAGTTATTATGAAAAACAAATATTTGAAGAGTTCCCTCGATTTCTCCAGGATCCCATCATCAGATCCTGACCTGGTGTCAATGGGACCAATGGGAAGGTAAACCCTTTTAAACAAAAAAATAATTTTCCAAATCGGTCCATCCGTTTAGGCGCTATCGAGGCACATACATAAAAAAATAAATAAAAAAAATATATACGCGTGTAGCACCGTACACGTGATAGAAGTAAAACTTCTGTAGCTAGATCATTAAGTGGTACCTATACTATACACCTATACCTACCTATACTAAAAGAGATTTAAATTTCCAATTTTGAGATCCAATCTCTGCTTCAAGTTACTTTTAAGTTTCAGACGTCCGATTATTTGAAATTATTTTATACTTGTACTTACTTTTAATACGTCATGTCATTTATTTCCCACCATTCCTTATCTACAATTTGTCGCGCTCGTGGTGATATACTTAACTCATTCAATAGTGTCACTACCTGAGGTCACTACTATTTGCATCTCGCTCAGATTATATACCATCTGACGTCACGTCTTTAAGCCGTCTCGCTCAAATGTATGCATTGCTTTGCTTGTTTTAGAAATCCATATCGACCCGTGTGACATTGATGAAACTCTTTTCTTACAAACTGTATGGATCGCATCGCACAGCTGTCAAACATAAGTTCCGGTTCCAACAAAGAGGTTTTTTGTTTGTCCCAGCCAGCGGCGGCGGCGGCGGCGGCGCCATCTTGGCCATACCGGAAATCAAGAACTCGTGGAAGAATGCTTAAAATAATTTTTATTTGTTAACGTTTCATCAGGTTTTTCTCTCACTAATTAACATTCTTTATTGTACGAATGCATTATTATCTTATCTGATTAGTTAAAAACCGTATTGAAAATAGTTGCGGTTTTAAAAGTCTTCAGCCGACCCTGACGTCACCGATTCCAATTTCCGTTACATTTCTTAGCCACTCGTGATAGCACCCGCCTAGTAGCAATTGAAAAGCAAATATATGAATAACCCACAGTTGAGAGGTTAAATAAATTTTACCCCCGTGCCCCAAGAAGTTTTACTTCAAAAAAAAACAAACATCCGGACGAATTGTAAACCTCCTTTGGGAAGTCGGTTAATGAGGTGATCTGATCTAGGTGTCACTGGTGTCTATAAACAAGTAGGAGATACTCTCGAATAGACAGTTCGTTTTATATTGATTCTTTTGAATTGCATTAGAGTACACGTCAATTTTGTATAAATCAATACAATTAATAGATTTAGCTTATAGAAACACAAGTTACTGACCCCAAACATCCCAACAAATAACAATGACCCCACTTGTCACGTGTCTGGAGGTGTGAGGGTAGTGAGGGGGACACAGGCAGGATTGTGTCAAGTGATAGTGTGGTAGTGTGTTAACACTGCGTTACAGTACAGAAACACAAATAAGTAATTAATGCCCGATTTCACCAACAGTTAGGGGACCCTTAGCTCTTTTTCTTAGCTGACTAGCGATTATTTACAAGGCCAGCCACTTAAATTAAAGGGTTCCCTAGTAGCTTAGATGTCCCTTAAGCTTAGGTCAAAGCAAAACAACTGCTAAGTTGGCCTTTGAAAGGAAATAAAGTGTCCCCTAAAAGATAGGAGTTGTTGGTGAAATCGGCCTTCAGACTTACCATTTACAGAAAATCGCATCAAAATTCGTCCACCACCAGTTAGACTGCTATTCCCGGTTAGCGGTAACTTTTGAACTATACAGGGTGTAACAGAAAGGTGTAGGCATATTTTAGGGGGCTGTTAGGGACATCATTCTGAGCAACTTTCACTATGAAACCGATTTGATTGGAGCAACTTTAATTTTCACTTCTCTATACAAATCAGCTGACCGCCCGGACCAAAACGTATGGAGCAATGAAAAATAAAGTTGCTCTGATCAAATCGGTTTCGTAGTAAAAGTTGCTCAAAGTGGTCTCCCTAACAACCCCCTAAAATATGACTACACCCTTCTGTTACTCTTCATTTATTTATTTATTTTATTTTATTTGGGATATCAACAGCATATACAATAAATGAGTTACAACATGAAAATACAAAAATTAAGCCGGTAACAGATATCCACAGAAGATACAATAAGCAAGTAAAAGAGAAAAAAAAACTTTATCTTACAGTTATCTTATTATTATGCACGTTGTAGAGTTTTAGGAAATAAGAATTTTATAGGGTACGTGATTTAAATTAAATATAGTAAGGAGAATGTGAGGAGTATATTTGTAATGTTTGTGTAAGGGTAAGTGAGTGTGTGTGTGTGAGGGGGTGTGTTAGGGTGTGTATTTGTGTGTTTATTCACTTGTTTCCCTCATCGTCTATCAAGACTTTTATAATTTCATGACGAAATTTGGCTTTGGAGGATGAGAATGGATCTAAATCACTAAATTGTTTATTGTATTCAGAGGCAAGGCGAACCATGGTAGAATTTTGGGCATAATTGGTATGAGCGAGAGGGACGGAGAATAGTCTATTGGATGTATGGCGAGTGCGGCGCTGTGGGACGCAAAAAGATAATTCGGATAGCAGCGGGGGAGAATCGAGGCGGCCAGAAAGAATATCGTGGAGTACCATCATATCTAGCAATACTCTGCGATCTTTGAGAGTGATGAAGTGATGCTGGTGACAGGACTCATCGTACGAGCGGTCCTGGATACGTGATCTATAGTTCAGGTGTTTCAGGAATTTGGACTGAATACGCTCAATACGCTGGGTGTAGGTAATGTAGTTCGGGGACCAAATACATGATGCGTATTCTAAAATACTCCTGACATAAGCATAATAGATCAGCTTTATGCATCCCAGGTCGCTGAAAGGTTTGCAGATACGAATGACAAAGCCAAGATTTCGAAACGCGCGGCCCACGATGTTCTCAATGTGCTTTTGAAATGTTAGTTTGCTGTCGAGTATTACACCCAGATCCCGGATCGAGTCGACGCGGGTGAGTGGTTGTTTGTTAATATTGTAATTATATAGAATAGGCTCTTGTCGTCTGGTGAAGGATATTTGGACACATTTGCTAACGTTTACAGAAATTCTGTTCTGTTCATAATATACACTAAGACGATCGAGGTCGGATTGCAGCCTATCACAATCAATATTACTGGTTACATCAAGGAAAATCTTTTTATCATCTGCATATAACAGAAACCTACATTCGCAAAATACTGTGTATATGTCATAGAGATAGGCATTATAGAAAAGAGGACCTAAATGAGAGCCCTGTGGCACACCCGATGGAATGTTTATGAAGTCTGAATTATGTCCCCCGATAACCACAGCCTGCTGTCTATTAGATATATATGAGGTGATCCACCGGTAGAGATCACCGTGGATTCCCAAATGGAACAGTTTACGCAACAGGATGACATGGTCCACACGATCAAAAGCTTTCTCGAAATCTGTGTACACCACGTCAACCTGTCTGCGTCTGTCCATCATTTTGAGTACAAAATTTAAAAATTCGGTAAGATTACTAACCGTAGAACGACTCTTAAGGAACCCGTGTTGTTGTGGTGGGATTCCACGAGAAACAATTGGATAAATACATTCGTAGACGGCTTTTTCAAAAACCTTGCCAAAAACATTAAGGATGGATATTGGTCTATAATGTTCAATATTAATTTTTGTACCTTTTTTATGGATCGGAAGGATATGTGCTTTCTTCCAAATATTGGGATACGAGCCTTCTTTTAGCGATCTGTTGAATAGGATGCACAGAGGAAAGCATAATTGTTTCGCACATCGTACTATGAAATATGGTGGTATCTTGTCACTGCCTGCACCACCATTGATATCGAGCGAATTAAGTAATTTAAGTATAGAGTCAGGATGAAACTGAGTGGTACTGATAATATTGTTGTCGCTGCAAAACGGTGGAGCCAAAGGTAGATCGGGGTAGGATGCTGCTGGTTGACTGAATACCGAGCCAAAAAAATCGTTAAACCCTTTACAGATGCTAGGACCGTCGGAATGCTGCACACCATTATAAACAAGTGATTGCGGATAAGCCGATTTACGCCTACGTGCTTTTACAAATGACCATAATTGCTTAGGATTGGTTTTGATATTTGTTTGCATTGATTCAATGTATCTTTTGAAACATTCATCTTGAAGTGTCTTTAGCCTTTTGCGCAGTAGTGAGAACTCTATGTAATCCAAAGGGTTATTGTACAATTTCCACTTTTTGTGACAGTTGGCTTTATCTCTGTTTATTTTAATAAGTGCCTCACTGAACCATATAGGATGCGATGTTTTTTTCCTTCTGGTGTCCAGAGGTATATGTTCACTGATAACTTTATTAATAATAACATAAAAATTATCGATCGCATCATCAAGGGTACCCACATTGAGGCATCTGGACCAGTCGTACTTGCTGAGTGTATTACAGATGGCATCATAGTCGCCCTGGTGAAAACGGTACCTAGGACAGTTTGCTTCACTAAGAGGCTTAGATGTTAGGTCGTTGGCCAGTATTTCTAGAGATGGGTGGGCTAGATCTTCCTTAATGAACGGCACGGAGGAACGTGAAATTTCAACTGCGAAGTTGCTAAAAACTAAGTCTAAGGTATGTCCTGTATGTTCATAATTATATTCTATTCTTGTCAAGGGGGTTGAGGTGCCTGCACGTGGCCCACGTGTGCGGGGCCTTTGTGCATGTCCCCTTCTCCCACTCCCTTATTTCAGCCAACCCAACTCCTGCACAAGCTGGACTAGGAGGCCTGGGTGTTCAAGGAGCTCCTGGGTCGATGATGCTTCTCCCAGAATCGCCATTCTGGTTTCAATTGTGGATGGACGGACATGCCAGCAACATGTGCTCGACCGTTTCTTCCACTTCCATGCAACCCCTACATAGTCTTAATAATGTGCACATAGCGATCTGGGGATGAAGAACATCAAAATTCATCGACAAAAAGTTTTAAAAAAAAACTCCCCCCCCTTTTTTTTATAGGCCATGTTTCTTTTTGGGTACCACCTGCAAAAAAAAAATAGCTTTGGAATACCAAGGCCGGAAAGTTTACTACCATTTTCAGAAAACAGCATTAAAATCTGTCTGCCTGTTTGACCGACGATAGAGCGACCGATAGGACAAACACTTCAAACTAATAACATCCCGTGGTCGTCGGAGGTTGAAAAGAAAAAGATTATCGGATTGAGTTGACACAGTACTAACGCACTACGCTGGAAGAAACACCCACCATGTAAGTGACCTCTAGGTGTGGAGGGTAGAGACTATATATCCAATTGACTGCACCTGCGGGGGAATGCGGCTCGCCAAACGTTTGTCGTATTCAACAAACGTTCGCATACGCAACCTATGTACGATGACGGGCCGCCAGACAGTTTCGCAGCGGCTGACCAATCACAGCTCTCTTACCTCGTCCCCCGCCGCCCGTAAATTAGTGAGTTGTGTTTCAAAAGAAAATGTATCTATGCGCTCTCCACTGGATAAGTGCTATCTGGTGGAGGGCGACAATGGAAACACACGCAATTAGCTAATGAGTTGTTGAACCCGCCTTCTGTGGGGGCCAAGTTCAGCGACTATTTGACCGGCGGTTCGTAAATTGCTGGATCAAGTAGATTCTAAACTGGATATCACGATTAACTTCGTTAATTGAGGCGGTACATCATCGGTGACATGGCGGCGGGTCGGTCGGCAATGTTGTCAAATGGTATGTTGAAATGGCCGCCACATGTACATAAACATAAACATTTACATACAGGCACACACATCGCTTCGGCCCCCACACTAGGATACCCTGTGTCGTGGGAACCAGAAACAGCGATATCACAAACATGTAAACATCCAAGACCTGGAGTTATATTTTGTACAGACTTCCAACGATCTTTTGACGTGTGAGTGACGTTTACAGGGGGCGTCACTTCTACAGAGCCACCAACTTAGCTGTTCAGGTGGGAAAAATTGGTACTACGGACTTGTCATCCGCCATCAAAGAGAATATATACCTACTATGTCCGCTGTCATGAAGACTACTATGACACTAGCGAACTGAACGCAACTCATACAATGATCCTGTCAAAAATCATCAGTTTCACCTTTTACCACACGCTAAAAGATCGTTGTAAAGCTTTAGAGTTGACAGACTGGCTGACTAGTACCACAGGGCGCTGATCACATACAAATTAGAATCAGTAACCCTTCTTAAAAAAGAGATGGCGTGAGGAGAAAGATTTGTACTTTAAATGGTTTCAGTAACATACTTCTAGGTGGCGCTAATCTTAGAATAAATCCTATATATCTTAGCGCCGTCTCGTGGTATTTTCAATTTTTCGATGGTGCACCAAGCGATAATGGCCTCGAACTAAAGAAGCTTCCGTAGCATCTCAGTTTAGGCCGGTGTCATATTTTATTCTAGGTGGTCTATCTGTATTAGTTTAATATTATAGTATCTGTGCTAGTAACACAGATACTAGTACATACAAGTAAGTATTTTACGAGTTTTCGTAGCTCTACTACGCCGTAGCCGTTACGAACAGTATATTCTAGTCTATAAGTGTTACTGTATTCTAGCGTGTATTGGATATGAGCCTATTTGCAGAGTTAAGATTTAGAGAAGCGACGGTTTAGTAGTTTAAATGAATTCCTTATATTGGCGGGAATTTACGTACTTGGAAGGCTAATATTATATTAAAAAAATATTAATATTATATTGACGTTGACTAAGTAATATATGTATGATTTTATGGTCAATAAAATTTTGAACTGAACTGAACTGAACTGTCCTATCAGCTTGAGAACATACCAGAAAACAAGAAGGGTCTGGGCGGTTGCAACCTCATAACAATAACTGAAGCAGTTGCAACGTCTTTTGTAACACAGCTATGAAATAACTTTTTAAATACAGTGTGGCCAAACATCAAGTGTGGCGGTTTCACAGATTAGTTTTTGTACAATCGATTCTCAATCGAATAAACCAACAGCGTGGATACAGAAGCAATGTATGGTACCGTGCCCGTATGTTGTTTTTTTTTAAATGTTCTTTATGAGGTGCCGAAAAAGCCGCTAACAAAAAATAAGCGTTGCGAATAAAAAGAGTTCCGTGGTCTAGTGGGTTTCTGGCTTGCTTCTCACAGATGCAGGTTCAATTCCAGTTTTAACCATAAGTACCTTTAACCCCTTCACTCGCAGAAGCACACCGCTCGAACGACCGAACAATGGCATGCTATTGTTATATAAGATGTTTTGGTGAACCAGCTAGGATAAATCATTAGTCTTAAGAACATACGGATGATAATTGAAACAAAAAGTAAACTTTAGAAAAAACCGACTTCCACAAACCCTATTTGATTAGATTGAGTTTAATACAAACTGTAACCCCTTATCCCCCCCTCCCCTTGGGGAATTAATTTTGTCAAATCCCATATCAGTGCTACCCCACGCTACTAAGGAACCCCTGTGCAAAGTTTAGGCAAAGTGGCTCTAGGTCCACCGGTTTAGGCTATTTGTACCTAGTATTGAGCAGTTCTGGTGGCCATATGTGGTCTTCATCAGCAGTTCCGCATCACAATATTATGCTTACCGTGAGTAAATGCACGAGTTATTACTAAAAACACAAAAATCACTACCTATAGGTCTGCCTATAATATTTGAAGAGTTCCCTCGATTTCTCCAGAATCCCATCATCAGATCCTGACCTGTTGGTCCATAGTACCAATGGGAAGGTAAACCCTTTCAAACAAAAAAGTAATTTTCCAAATCGGTCCATCTGTTAAGGCGCTATCGGGGCACATACATAAAAAAACACATCCGGACGAATTGTAAACCTCCTCCTTTGGGAAGTCGGTTAAAACGTGATATGATAAGTAACTTTTTGGAAAAGGTATAAATTGAAATCCCAAGCTTTTTGCAGACTTTCGAATTAGCTATTAAAATAGCGAGTTAAAATGTTGTGTATTGAGCTCTGAGACTATATATCCAATTGACTGCGCCTGCGGGGGAATGCGGCTCGCCAAACGTTTGTTGTATTCAACAAACGTTCGCATACGCAACCTATGTACGATGACGGGCCGCCAGACAGTTTCGCAGCGGCTGACCAATCACAGCTACCTCGTCCGCCGCCGCCAGTGAATTGGTGAGTTGTGTTTCAAAGGAAAATGTATCTATGCGCTCTCCACTGGATAAGTGCTCCCTGTTTGAGCTTCTGCCACCCCGTATGGGAAAAGGCGTGACGCTATGTTGTTATGTGTCAAAATATAACCGCTAAAAAGCAAATGGTGGTAGTAAGTTAAGTCTTTCTAGTCTCTTTGTCCTTTCTTCCATTTAGTTCGAGTCATTGACAAGTTCTTCACAATAGACACGTCATTGTGTTTCTTTTCCTAAGTAATAGTTTCGAAACTGCTTACTTTACCAAATTAACAAACTTCGTGGGTGTTTGTATACAAACACGTTGGGTTGGGGCTATTCTTGGATTCTGATATTGATTTTACATCATCCGAGCTCAGGAAAGAGGTTTTGCTGCTGTCAAAAGAGTCCGTGAAAGTTCGCGTTTCCGAAGCCGGGCGATGAAACCGTTCCATTTTCAAACTCATTACACACTCTGATGTTAACATGGTTCATGTCATGACGAAGAACCTACCACAGACTACCACTCACTATGCTTGACAGTGTGGCGATACGTACGACTCAGTTTTTTTTTCATAAATTGTTAGGGAAACCGCGTTTAGCCGTTATTAGGGTTCCGTACCCGAAGGGTACCAAACGGGACGGCTTTTTTTTTTGCGGTTTTTTATAGATAATGGTACGGAACCCTACGTGCGCGAGTCCGACTCGCACTTGGCGCTCGAACGAACAATGGCGAACTATTGTTATATAAGATTTGTCGGCGAACCAGTTAAGGTCAAGTTCTGTTTTGTTTTGTTTCAGATATAAGTACAATATGTTACGTCTTTATCGATTTTATTATTTATGGCAATCCAAGTTATTGGAGGTTTTTAAATGGCAACTCATGATGACGTTAAACGATCGGTCCACAAGCAAATGTGCACTTAAATTGCTTGCAATAAGGATCATTGCTTTTTGGGCTTTATTAGGCAAAGTGTATTTGGGTAGAGCAATTAGAAAATTGGTGTAAATGTATTGGATATTGACGAATATTGAACCGCAACGAAGTAAACGAATCAGTTGATGTAGTGTAGGGTGTTATAAAGGACATAAACAGTCAAGTGCGAGAGTACTTGCTCACCGACGAGGGTTTGTGGAGCGACCACAAAACGGTTTTCGAATATTTTCATAATATGATGATTCATAGTAGGAAGTAGTCTTCACACAATATAATTGAAACAAAAAGTAAACTTTAGAAAAAACCGACTTCCACAAACCCTATTTGATAAGATTGAGTTTAATACAAACTGTAACCCCTTATCCCCCCCCTTGGGGAATTAATTTTGTCAAATCCCATCTCAGTGCTACCCCACGCTACTAAGGAACCTCTGTACAAAGTTTCATGGCTCTAGGTCCACCGGTCTAGGCTATGCGTTGCCTGCCCGTCAGCCACGTATTTGTACCTAGTATTGAGCAGATCTGGTGGCCATATGTGGTCTTCATCAGCAGTTCCGCATCACAATATTATGCTTACCATGTGCATTTGCACGAGTTATTATGAAAAACACAAAAATCACTATAGGTCTGCCTATAATATTTGAAGAGTTCCCTGGATTTCTCCAGGATCCCATCATCAGATCCTGACCTGGTGTCAATGGGACCAATGGGAAGGTAAACCCTTTCAAACAAAAAAATAATTTTCCAAATCGGTCCATCCGTTTAGGCGCTATCGGGGTACAGACATAAAAAAAATAAACATCCGGACGAACCTCCTCCTTTGGGAAGTCGGTTAAAAACAAAAAGTAAATTAAAAACGTCTCTTTAATTTGTAATATCTCTCGTATTTCTCGTTGTTGTTGCGGCAACAGATATACACATTCTGTGAAAAATTCAACTTTCTAAGTAGCTATAACGCTTCGTGCTCTAGGACCCGCTGACGGACGGACGGACGGACAGCGGAGCCTTATAGTAATAGGGTCCCGTTTGGCACCCTTCGGGTACAGTACCCTAAAAATCGGCCGTAAATTTTATCTACTCACCATAGAATATCACCAATAAGTCCGTCATTCACCCGATATCACCGAAAAATCACTGTTAAAAATATGTTCTCAAAACAATCGACACATCCACAATTTCACTTATTTCTCACAGCTATTTCAAAACCTTTTTTCACGAGATCCACTCACAACCACAGATACAACCCTACTGAACGGTAGAGGGTGTGTCAATCGGTAGGAGGGGAGGCGGGGCGGATGAAACCACGCCCACTTCCAAGGTTCACCCAATCAGAAGCGTGCATTAATAAAACATATGCTAGCCCCGCCCTCTTAAGCCTTTGAGATCGATGAAGGTTTGTGTAAATGTTGTCATAGATGTACTTTAGTGATGTACCTATTGATAGAGTTGGCTTTTCACTGAAGTCTTTGGATTGTAAAAGCATTCGTATTTTCAGGACATGAGAACCAAAATCTAGTAAAGTAAGTGTAAAGCACCTATGAATGTAGAACTTACATGTAAGTTTAAATCTGTGGTTGTGATAAAATCACTTTCAAACTGTCTTGCTTGTCTATTGTCTATAATACCCCGCAGATATCTATAGATAGTTACAGCTTTTCAACGATCCAAAAGATCATTGTAAGTTGATAAATTTATTTGACATTTCACGTAGGTAATTAATTTGTCATTTCATTTTCAACTTACCTGCAAAATGACAAATTCCTCATGGACCCAATTTTACTCTTAGGCTCGGGTAAACCCGCCCATATAGTATCTACCTGACAGGCGACACCAACGCCGCGTTCCGTAACATCGACCATCGGCGCCATAATCGATTACAGCGTCTACATGCCATTCCGAATCAGTTTTTGACGTGACAACGATATCTCAAAATGGTTGACATGACGTCATGAATGACATCATCAACTCCGCCATGTTGGGATATCAGTGACCATCGTCGAGAACGTGAGCACTGATAGATCGTGACAGCTGTCACGATCTAACCTGCTATTGAAAGCCTAACTTCCCCTAGTTTCAATGTCAAATATTTTTTTTTTGCCGCCAGGATACCGATCAGAAGGGTTAAATATGTAGAGATACCATTCATTATCAGGCCTTTGAAGGGCTTTTGGAGTCTAGCGGAGTAGACTGGTAGAACAATTCAAAAACAGGCTTCCTTTACCGTTCCAACGGCATTTTGTGGGCCATTGAGGCAACATGACTTTTCCGATGTATAATTGAAACAAAAAGTAAACTTTAGAAAAAACCGACTTCCACAAACCCTATTTGATTAGATTGAGTTTAATACAAACTGTAACCCCTTATTCCACCCCCCCCTTGGGTTTAATTATCTAGAAGTTCCAGTTGAGAAAGACGTGTACATTATAAACTTGTTTAGCATAGTAAACAAGGGATGTATCGCTACTCCCTAAAAAAAGGGGCGAACCCTGTCCTAACTGTACTCCTATTCAATAATTGAGTAAACTAAACAGAAAACCAGTGTTAAAACTGAAACATACATTTATTTAATCATAATAATTGTATATAAATACATTCCATACAAATAGTAATTACTCAATTTATGTAATACTCTGATGAACCCCTTACTAATATAAATCTGTGCAAGTTGCGGTGGAACTAGACAGAGCAGAATAGTACCACCATCCGTATAGACCCTGCATAACTATATATTAGCACAGATACTGTAATATTATACTAATACAGATAGACCACCTAGAACAAAATATGACACCGGCGTAAACTGAGATGCTACGGAAGCTTCTTTAGTTCGAGGGCATTATCGCTTGGTGCAGCACCATCGGAAAATTGCAAATACCACGAAATGGCGCTAAGATATAGAGGATTTATTCTAAGATTAGCGCCACCTAAAAGTAAGTTTACTGAAACCATGGCGTTTAAAGTACAAATCTTACTCACGCCATCTATTTTTTACGAAGGGTTACTAATTCAAATTTGTATGGGATGAGCACCCTGTTTTTTATTAGTAAGGGTATGATTGTCTAATATCTGCTATTTCAAAACAAAACAAAGAAAACTTAACATCTCAATTAAAATGAGTTGACTAAAACAGATTTTGTAAAATTAGATTTTATTTAAAACTTCAAAAAGCAACAAAACACAACAAGGCATTATTCACATTATATACAGGCACATACATTGCATCCGGCCCCACACTAGGATACCCTGTGTCGGGGAACGAGAAACCGCGACGTCGCACACATAAAAAATCCTGGGGATTTTTACCCCAGCCGGGATTCGAACCCGGGACCTCTTCCTTAGGAGGCTGTGCCTCTAATTGCGACGCTAGAGGTCGGTAAAAGAAAACGTAAATATACAAAAATCTTAAAAGACTAGATACAAATATTGATGTATAAAATTGTGCTCTAAAAAATTCATTCGATTAAAATAACAATCGATGGTCGAATCATTCTATCTCGAATGAACGGCAATATCAATGAAATAATATCAAAACTATTGTCTTGACATTTGTCTTCAATGTCTGGTGTAGAATTAGCGTCACGCTTTTTCCCATACGGGGTAGCAGAGGCACACTGGACCAGGGAAGTCAACATAGATACTATTTATAAACTGTCGATTTTATAACTTTGTCTAAAAAATACCACCATTTGACAACATTGTAATATGACGTCACAACACTATATTTCTGTACAACCGTGAAACTAAATAACCGGCCAAGTGCGAGTCGGACTCGCGCACGAAGGGTTCCGTACCACTTACTATAAAAAACCGCAAAAATAAAAATAAATGTATGGGACCCCCCTAAATATTAATTTAATTTTAATTTAATTATAAATTTTTTAGGTAAATAATATACTCAATATATTGTGAACATTTTAAGCGTCTACCTGCTACCATTATCAATAACGAGCAAAAATGAGCAAAAAAAATATCACGTTTGTTGTATGGGAGCCCCCCTTAATATTAAATTTCTTTTGATTTTTAGTATTTGTTGTTATAGCGGCAACAGAAATACATCATCTGTGAAAATTTCAACTGTCTAGCTACCACGGTTCATGAGATACAGCCTGGTGACAGACAGACGGACGGACGGACGGACAGCGAAGTCTCAGTAATAGGGTCCCGTTTGGCACCTTTCGGTACGGAACCCTTAAAACGTTGATGGTTCATAAAATTATCTATATATTGACTAACCTTGTCTGTTAGCTAATTGGGTACAAATATAAGTAAATATTTATCTATCAGTAGAGTATTAATTTCATTGTAAACACCTACATCTACCCTTTGTAAAAGTATATTCAAGTCGAATTATCATGAATCTGCCCCCCTAGACAAGATGCAAAACGCTAATATTTATTGTTCGCACGAAACGCTAAGAATATGTATGCGATTCGACGTTTGGTCACGCTAGCGTCACCAAATGTCAAATCGCATACTTTTTGAGTTTTCGTTTCGTTTACGTAGCGTTATTAACTTTGTCTAGGCTACTGGAGTGAAATGCAGCATTCACTTCACTATCACTACATAGTATATAATTGAAACAAAAAGTAAACTTTAGAAAAAACAAAACCGACTTCCACAAACCCTATTTGATTAGATTGAGTTTAATACAAACTGTAACCCCTTACCCCCCCCCCCTTGGGGAATTAATATCATTAAATCCCATCTCAGTGCTACCCCACGCTACTAAGGAACCCCTGTACAAAGTTTCATGGCTCTAGGTGCACCGGTTTAGGCTATGCGTTGCCCGTCAGCCACGCATTGTAGATTGTGTTTATACCTAGTATTGCCATGTGCATTTGCACGATTTCTCCAGGATCATCCCATCATCAGATCCTGGGGCCAATGGGAAGTTTCGGTCCTCATCATTTTATAACAAAGACTGATTAACAACACTACTTTCATATAAAACATTAGATTACTTTGGAAATATGACTACTGAAGGGTTTTTGTGCTACTTGTGACTAAGTTAAAAATATTTATTCAGTCCAAAGACACTTAATGTATGATCGAGTCATAATTCTATTTCGCTGATTTCGCAGACGCAGATCTTATCCATTTTAGCAAAAAACATCAGAAATCCAGACAAACCCATAGATTCCTTTCCAAAGAAAAGCCTAATTCACCTTTTCCACTATTATCGTCCACTTTCCGCTGCCGCCATCAATTCACAGCAGTTCCTCCACTGGCCACTAGATGCCGCTACCCGTTCGCAGCAGTTCTGCTACCCAATGCTAGATGGCACTGCGATCCCTGCTAGATGCCCGCCGCCGCCGCAAGATGGCGCTAGCTGTGCAGGGTCACGGCCAGCTCTCGGAGGGCTTTCTTGATGGCGTCGTAGGTCGCGAACGACACGCCGACGGCGACCGGCCCTTTCACCCAGTTCATGCTGAGGCCCTTGAAGAAGCCGCGCCACCCTTCCGTTCTGTACGGAAAAAAAGGAATAAATAAGTACTAATAGTCACACATTTGTTGACTAACGTAAGTTTTTGATTTTGGTTTTGGTATGACAAGAAACATACACAAATGTTTAATCGGGTCGTTCTAAAGAATCTCAAGAGCATAAGAAGTTAGATCAGGTTTGATAGAATGTATTGTTTAAAGTAAGATTTATGGGCGACTTTTCAAAGATCAATCTGTTTTGTTTTCTTCATTACAGTAAACAATAGAAACATACATTTCACCTGTAACATGTGCCTGTTAAATGTCAAATTCCTCGAAAAATCAGATTGTAAATCGTTATATGACGATTGAAAAGTCAGCCGTAATTTACAAACACTAGTTTATGTAGTCTATGGATTTGTAAGTAATAATTATATGTACTGCCGGGCGATTCGTGCCACAAAAAAACACTATCGTTTCGATCTCGTTACGATCGAGTTGTCAAATTGCGATTCCTGCCACCAAAATACGATTTGCGTAGTTTGATAGTTTCGAGATCGCAAAAATGAATGAACGAAATGGAATATGACGCGATTCCTGCCAGTTTTTCCAAGTTTTTCGGTATCGCAAACCTGTCATATTTTGACGTTAAAACGTTTCTAAACAATTGGAAGATAAGGTAAATTTGTAAGATCGCTAATGATATATATTGTTAAAATCACAGGAAAAATAATAAGTTTTAGTGTTGAATTTGTGGTTTTTAACTCTGGTGTAGATTGGGAGTGTAGAGGTAGGTTGTGAGTGTGAAGTAGGACACCCTAAATGTGACATTTGCAGTCAAATTTAACGCTTACGAATCTTACGACTAAATAATACTAAATAACCAAGAATATTAAGCCTTTCGTCAGCCGGACAGCCGTTCCTACCACGTACTTTTCCATCCTTCCCGAATTCTTTTTTTTCCTAAGCATTATTTGTTGTAATAATCATTAGGCGTTAAGTATTATTGCTACATAATGTACAACCATTTCATTAATTTAAGATGTGGCGAATTCAAAGAATGTGGCGTCTTCTTGATGCAGCTCACAGAGTTGATGTTGCGAATCGCCGCCGTCAGCTGCGCCAGTTAAGGCAGAGGAATGACCCCTTCGAATTGAATTAAAAAATATGGCGTCTGTCAGATATGCCAACGTTGTGCTATTCTTTTCAACGTTGAATAAAAAAGTCGTTCCGTCATTACTTGGTAACATTACTATCGATACTAAATCCAACAAAATACATTGGTGGAAAAATTTATACATCGAGTTTTTAATTTTAAATAGCATTATAACAATAAATAACAATACATCCTCGAATGAAATAATTTTAATCAAACGCAATGATTCATTTATGAGTTTAAATTCATAAAATGTAATTAAAATTAGTGGTAGTTAAACATTATTTATAAGGTCAACTTGGGTAAGACCGTCCAGGAGGCAAGACCAAACACACGAGTTTGTGCAGTCTCTATTAACTCTATGCGGTTTATACTTCAGTCGGTAAAACAGTACCCGATTGTGGTCCGAGCAAGCTATGATAGATGGCGCTATCAGGCGTATGAGAGAAATAAAATGACTCACAAAATTAGTTGAGTTTTGAAAGAAGACCACGACCTCACATGTGCTGCGAAAAAGAAATATCCTGGAAGAGATTAGTGGGTATTTTTCAATGAGATTATGGAGAGTATCTTTAAAAATGTACGCCAAAGCAATTCTGTATGTTGGTTTCACGAAATCTGCCTTATTTATTTAATTATATTGTTGTAAACTTTTCCAACCTAAAAACCTAGTAGTGGGGAAGTCCGTATACACCACACGGGGGAACTCCGGCACATGCCGGTCTTACCTAAAATCAGGTGTTAACAACCTTTTTTGTTTTGTTAGATACTTTACTTACTTGCTGTAGCTTCGTTCAATTTACTAATCATTTTGATTTCGATGTATAAATGCACTAAATAATGGAGTTTTAATCACGTCATATAATTAAATGCATTATATTTTGTGATTTTTTGTTCGATTTTAGAATCTATGAAGTAAACCATATTTTTATAATAAATAACGCCTTTTTTTCTTATATAGCTTACTACTCGAGCAAGTTAAGAAGGCACTTTCACTGTAGGTGACTTCACAACGGCGGCGCTCTTATATAAGGCAATTGCATTTGCATCCAGCCAGTGCCAACTTAGCTCGTCTGGGTAGTATTCTATCCATGTGAAAAAATGTGCGGCACTCCTGAATCCAAAGATATGCCGCACTTACCTCAATTTGAGTTTTTGTTTAATAAAAACGAATTTAGGCTTAATTTTGATAGCTGTTAAGTTTTATTTTCATTACTACCCACGTATGCATGTTACTAACTGGATTTCAACCCGTTTAGTCTACAAATGAAAGAAATATGGCCACCAGACGGACTTTCCTCAATGACTGGGGAAGTCCGTCTACAAGACGTTATTTCAAAATACCAACCGTATTTGTCACCAAAATCAATACGAGCAGACATTTGACTTCTTTATCATATTCACGAAAGACTACTTGTCATCTACTCGGAAAACCGTATTTCTAGAACAATTAGAACAGAAATGGTGGCAAATCAAAATCAACTTTTAATAAAGTATGCCGGTCTTACCCAAGTTGACCTTACATGGCAATTTGAAGGTTATTATTTCATTCATTTCACTCAAGCGATCGAATTAAGTTCTAGCGAGAGCTAAGTATAGGAGGCAGGAATACCGTTTCTGACCATTGCGTATTTCTAACTTAATTCGATCGTATCGTAGACAGATCGTTTTTCAAATGTTTTGGTTGTGGCACGAATCGCCCTCCTGTACACATGAATACTCCTACTCTGCAATCCACCTGTCTCATCCCTATTTGGTTTGCTGGAAGATATCTCTTATTAGAGATAAGCTCGCCTTTGTACATGTTCTCTATGTTTTAGAAATGATGAAACACGTCACCTGTATATCTCGGCGAGCGTCTCCACGATGGTGGCGCACGGGTATTTGCCGTCGGCGCCTCTCTTCGCGACCTGAAACAACACCTCCGCTATAGCACAATAGTAGTTTATGAAACTGTTGCATAATGAGGGGTATTAAAACACGAGTTTTTAATAGAATTCTGATTCATTTTCTTCAGTTTTAGTTTAACAACGTAGACATTTAAATACAGGCACATACATTGCTTCTGGCCCCACACTAGGATACCCTGTGTCGTGGGAAAAAGCGATATCTCAAACATGTAAAAACCCAAGTCCTGGGGTTTTTTTTTGTTTTTTGTTTTCCTGTATCCCCAGCCGGGATTCGAACCTGGGACCTCTCGCAAGGTAGGCAGAGCCTACATACATTTTCAGAAACGAACATATGTGCACTAGGGTTGCAACCACAGGGTGCTCATCCCATACAAATTAGAATTAGTAACCACTCGTAAAAAATAGATGGCGTGAGGAGTAAGATTTGTAAAGCTTTTAAAGTTTAAAAGCCATGGTTTCAATTAACATACTTCTAGGTGGCGCTAATCTTAGAAATCCTATACATCTTATCGCCATCTCGTGGTATTTGCAATTGTTCGATGGTGCTGCACCAAGCGATAATGCCCTCGAACTAAAGAACCCTCCGTAGCATCTCAGTGTACGCCGGTGTCATATTTAGTTCTAGGTGGTCTATCTGTATTAGTATAATATTATGGTATCTGTGGTGCGAAGCGATACCTGCATTCTCCGGCGCACCATGTCCAGTGGGTAGGAGGCGCTCTGCCCGAGCGCGCCCGCCGCCCCGCCGCAGAACAGATTCACCCAGCCGGACGGAGAGACGCCCGTCACCTCTGGGCGAGATGAAATAAACATAAAAAATCACATACATACATTCTGGCCACACACTAGAATACAAAATAACCGGCCAAGTGCGAGTCGGACTCGCGCACGAATGGTTCCGTACCATTATCTATAAAAAAACCGCAAAAAAAAAAATGTATGGGAGCCCCACCTAAATATTAATTTAATTTTAATTTAATTATTTATTTTTTTAAGTAAATAACAATAAACTCAACATATTGTGAACATTTTAAGCGTCTACCTGCTACCATTATCAATATCGAGCAAAAATTAGCAAAAAAATCACGTTTGTTGTATGGGAGCCCCCCCTTAATATTAAATTTATTTTGGTTTTTAGTATTTGCTGTTATAGCGGCAACAGAAATACATCATCTGTGAAAATTTTAACTGTCTAGCTACCACGGTTCATGAGATACAGGCTGGTGACAGACAGACGGACGGACGGACGGACAGCGAAGTCTCAGTAATAGGGTCCCGTTTGGCACCCTTCGGGTACGGAACCCTAAAAAAGGGAACCAGAAACAGCGACATCACAAACATGTACACACCCAAGACTTGGGGTTTTTAACCGACTTCCCAAAGGAGGAGGTTTACAATTCGTCCTGATATATTTTTATGTATGTGCCCCGATTGAGACTAGACGAGCTGATGAAGACCACACATGGCCACCAGAACTGCTCAGTACTAGGTACAAATACAATGCGTGGCTGACGGGCAGGCAACGCATAGCCTAAACCGGTGGACCTAGAGCCATGAAACTTTGTACAGGGGTTCCTTAGTAGCGTGGGGTGGCACTGATATGGGATTTGACAAAATTAAGTCCCCAATTGATAAGGGGTTACAGTTTGTATTAAACTCAATCTAATCAAATAAGATTTGTGGAAGTCGGTTTTTTCTAAAGTTTACTTTTTGTTTCAATTATTTTAACGAAGAAGAAAAGGGGTGTTATAAGTTTAACGTGTGAGTCACTCTGTGTCTGTCTCTCAGCATGCGGAGCGTAAACGGATGAACCGATTTGAACGCTGTTTTTCAATTCGAAAGTAGATTTCTTGGAGCTGGTTGTTTTGGTACCATCGAGCTGGTCTGATGATGGTGTTCGAAGGTGGGAGCAGGAACCCTATGATGCTTACTAGTAAACCCGTCGAATTTGGGCTCATTAGACTCGTAGGGACAAGCGCTTTGAGAATATTGTACCATCGAGCTGATCTGATGATGGATTGCGAAGCTCGAAGGTGTGAGCAGGGACCCTGGGATGCTTACTATAGTAAACCCATCGAGTCTCTCGAGAGAATCATTAGATTCGTTGTGATGAGACCTTTTAATTTCACCTGATGATGAATATAGTTTATGTATATTATATAAATATATTTCATATTTATTTATATAAGTATGCACTAGTTTATGTAGTCTATTGATTTGTAAGTAATAATTATATGTATTGTACACATGGGTCTACTCCTGCTCAGAAATCCACCTGTCTCATCCTTATTTGGTTTGCTGGAAGAGATCTCTTATTAGAGATAAGCTCGCCTTTGTACACGTTTTCTATGTTTTTTACTGTCCTATGTAACTTTTTGTGTGCAATAAAGAAATTATGAATTATGAATTATGAATCTGGAAGACTGGTTTTATGCGGGGGTTTTTTTTATGCTAAAGTTATTTACCCTAAGCCGGGAATCTAACCCCTCCCGCGTGGTAAGCAGAGCCACAACCCCTGGGCCGCAGAAGTTCATAAACTTAAATAACATATAGTGCGCAAAGGCGAGCTTATCTCTTAAGAGAGATTTCAACCAGCAAACCTAGGCAGGACAGGAAAGATGGTGCTGAGAGGATAGTCCTAGTGCACAAAGATAAAAATAGACTGGATAAAACTAAGTACTTATACTTGATATTGATGTATAAAAAAAAATAGGTATCTACAACCTAAAACAAAGATAATAAAATAATACATAAAGTTATACATACTACAGGGTGTAACAGAAGGGTGTTGTCATATTTTAGGGGGTTGTTAGGGACACCATTCTGAGCAACTTTTACTATGAAACCGATTTGATCAGAGCAACTTTATTTTTCATTGCGCCATACGTTTTGGTCCGCGCGGTCAGCTGATTTGTATAGAGAAGTAAAAATTATAGTTGCTCTGATCATATCGATTTCATAGTGAAAGTTGCTCAGAATTATGTCCCTAACAACCCCCTAAAATTAGACCACACCTTTCTGTTACACCCTGTATAAATAAGAACTATTTAGCATGCAAACATACACATACATAGGTACATAAATACTATAATAATAATACCTACCTATTATGAAAGAGAAAGGAAATGATTTTTTACTCTTTTCGTATATATTTATTGCACATATCAGAAAAAAAACACAAACAATACAGAAAGGCCTGAACAAAGGCAAGATTATCTCTAAAAAGAGATTTCATCCAGCAAACCCAGGATGGACAGGATACATTTTAAAACTTTTCTTAAAAGTATAAATTGTGGGACTGTCGTCCCTCAACATATGTTCTCTATAATCGCTGCACTAACCGCTATATCTCCGCTTGAGTGTGTCGTATGTGAAGAACGAGACGCCAGCGTACGGGATCACTCCGAGCACCGTCGCCAGATAGCCGCTGCGGAACGAAGGGCATTATGCAATGAGGATGGCGCATAACTCTTCTGGTAAAGGTCACTGTGGGTTGTTACGTTTCTATCAATACAATTTAGTGAAAATATTAAAGGAAATTTTTAGAATATTTTACTATTTGTTTTGAATAAATAAAAAAATAAAAATTCTCTCTTCCCTCTGATTAGCGAACCTCTTTGCCGAAGCTTTAATTACCCACACTGTGGTTCATTTGTAACCTCCAACGAATGAAACTGTTTGTTTACTCTTTGTTTGGACAAACCCTTACGTCGTGGACAGACGATGACGCCGCTCCGTCGCCGCTCCGTCGCCGCTCCGCGCCCGCTCCGACGCCGCTAAGCCTCGCTCTCACCGCCAAGCACCGATTTGTGTCTTATTGCTCATTAATAAGTCTCTTATCACATCGGATGGTTTTCATCGCACCCGCCCCGCGCCCGCTCCGACGCCGCGTCGCGCCCGCTCCATCCGATGTATTAAGAGACTTATTAACTATCATTAAGACACAAATCGCTGCAAGGCGGTGAGAGCGAGGATTAGCGGCGTCGGAGCGGGCGCGGAGCGGCGACGGAGCGGGCGCGTCATCCTCTGTCCACGTCCTTATTAGCGCCACAGATACTATAATATTATACTAATACAGATAGACCACCTAGAACAAAATATGACACCGGCGTAAACTGAGATGCTACGGAAGCTTCTTTAGTTCTAGGCCATTATCGCTAGGTGCAGCGCCATCGAAACATTGCAAATACCACGATATGGCGCTAAAATATATAGGATTTGTTCTAAGATTAGCGCCACCTAGAAGTATGTTAACTGAAACCATGGCGTTTAAAGTACAAATCTTACTCCTCACGCCATCTCTTTTTACGAAGGGTTACTAATTCTAATTTGTATGGGATGAGCACCCTGTGATAGAGCCCTCTACGTGGAACAATTTAAACTTAAATTTCACTGCATTCTTATCACGAATAGACTAGGTGTGTCATAGTTACTAACCGGTATAGTGTCCGTGCGCCCTCGCTGCGCCACAGCGCGCCATACAACGCGCGCAGACTGGCGGGCGAGCGAGCGACCGCCATGCGCGCTCGAGCCAGGTCAAGCGGATACGTAGCGGACTGTGACGTCACGCCGGCTAGCGAGCCCGCGCATAAGTGTATCCAGGGGTGCAGTCTGAATAAAGCGAAAATAGATAGTTGTCACTTGTCATACTACTGGCACACCTCGGACACTCCATAGAACGCTCGTAAAATAATCACCTATTACTACTACATATCCTAATGACATTTGTACACGTGCAAATGTGTGCGTAAACTCGTTCGTTTGTGAATGTGTGCGTTCAGCGCCTAAACAAAGTGTCTCCCGAAGAGGCTCCCCGACTCCGGGGTGAGGTGCGGTATCTGAATCCGCACGGGGAAGGGAGTGGCCGTTCTGTACGTAGTACTATTATCTCTTCTGTGCTACTGGTCCATTTTGTCCTAAAATAATGATTGACTTAATGATTAAATGAATGAGTGAGACATGAATGATTGAATGAGATAATGAATTAGAAAGCAAATGAATGACTGACAAAATAAATGTATGAATGAATGAAAGGGAAATAATGAATGAATGTGTGGAAGAATAAATTACAAAAAGAGTGAATTAAATAACGAAACAACTGATTGACCGAATGAACGAGACCTACTTAGCCTGCTGCGGATTATCGACCCCAAGCGCCTTCTTCCACTGCTCGTGCGCCGCAAACTGCACCGCCGCGTACGGAATGATGCGCGCCATCGTCGCCGAGTTGCCGCGCCAGAGCGAAGCGACGCCATCTTGTTTGACGCTCGTTTGTAAAAACAAGATGGCCGCGCGCCAGGAGTAAGGTGTAGCGCTGGGGAAGGGACGTAAGTAAGTTTCAGCCTATTACTGTCCCCATCGAGGGCACAAGCAGTTACCTCGGATACGAGTAAGATTGAGCCTTATTCCACCACGCTGGCTCAGTGCGGGTCACAAGGGATATTAGTGAAAATTTAAGTATTTATTTGGTTTCGAGCTGCGGAATGACGCGCGCCATCGTCGCCGAGTTGCCACGCCAGAGTGACGAGGCGCCATCTTGTTTGACGCTCGTCTGCAGGAACAAGATGGCCGCCCGCCAGGAGTAGGGCGTGGCGCTGGGGAAGGGTCATCACGGGTTGATGGTGTGACGTCACGGGGAGTAGTGTGACGTCGAAAGGTTGGTGATAATTTGCCTAGAAGCACCCCCATGTAAACGTCACTCAAGCGCCATAAGATCGAACGTATCGTATCGATCGCCTCTTTGTACACTACTTTTGTGCATTAAAAAATAAAAAATATCGTTGGAAGGCTGTATAATACAATTTGAGCTCTACTCACGAGATCTGAAAGTTGATTTTGGCGCGGTCGAGCGGCGCTATGACAGTCTTCGCGACCGCTCCGGCGAGCGCGCCCGCCGACAGCGACACCGCCACCGCCGTGCCGCGCGGGATCTCTGAGAGTGAATGGTTTGTATTGAGTGAATGAATTCAAATGTAGATTAACCCGCTTGAAAATATATATTGAAAAAACATCATCATATCAGCCCGCATCATCCCACTATTAAAAAATAATTGTTATTAATTAACCATAATTACTCGACGTGTCTCGCTCTCCCCGCGACGCGGGAGTGGGCGACTGACGACCACATTATAGACATGGCACGTACTTGTAAGTCTCTCTCTCGACGTCGAGAGAGTAAAAAGTGCCACGCTAAGCATACTGGTCTCTACTGTCTCAGCCACATTTTTACTGATTTTCTGTTTTTTTACACAGCAACAGTCTAAAATCTATTAATAAGATCCTACCTCCTGGAGCAAGGTGCGTTCGTTTCTCATCTCGCAGTCTCGGCGCCGCATGTGTCTCTGTCTCTGTCAGGACAACCATCTCGCTGGCACGCACCGCTCCGTCCCGCTCGCACTAAGCGAGTGACCGGTATCGCCGGCTCACATTGTTGCTGGAATGTAAATGTATGTATAAACAAAATTGTCAGTACACATTCATTTTTGTATCAACGAGGTAATGATGAGGTTGAGTTCAGAACCCTCTTTTGGATTTTGAATAACCTCAATTGGAGAGAGAGTCTTCAGAACTCGCCACAATATTTTTCCCATACGGGTGGCAGAGGCACAACTGTGCCCACTTTTAGCCAGTGATTCAATACTACATTTTGAAAAACTAAATGTACTAGTAAATGTATAAACTGTAAAAATATTTATAGTATTTAATTTGTCTTAGAATGTGGCGAGATGTGAAGTAGTCTCATAAGTTTATTCATTAAACAAATGTTAATAGCATGATAAGAATAGTAAATATTTGGCTGCTTTATTTATACAGATGCAGGTATTCAAGGTTAGTATGCATCATAGACAAATTTAACTAATTTACATAGAGCCTCAAGCAGGAATATTTAACAGCGTCTAGGTTTTTGATCTGAACTCGAAGACTTTTTCATGCAGTCTTAAGAGTTGATCCTAGATTTATTAGATTACCTTGGACACAAGCCTATTGAGCCACCAATTGCAGCAATTTCTGCTTTATATAGGCACATCATCACTGGTGTGTCAGTAGAGGGCTGGTGTCAGATACAAGGAACTCTAGGCAGGTTGCACCGAGCAGGCGGCTGCTCGGAAGTGCGCCAATGCTATTGTGTCTGTGCCAGCCATTTAGCCATACATTTGACAACATGGACCCAGACTCCAGACCCAAGTCCTAAATGTATTTCAGACTTGTCTGCACCTTAGTCCCTCACCAGAAATTCATATTGCAAACAATAAATATGAAATTAAAAGAAAGAGTATAAATTTTATTACAAATAACACTTATACCACGTGGAAGTTACAATAAATAGAGCAGTTCTATTAATATAAATCGAGGTCTAATGACTCTATGGGTCATTCCACTGAAATAAATATCTATAACTATTCAAGGTTCAAAGTCTAATATTTAGCCTTGGGCGAACAGATCAAAGGCCAATGTCCACACTAGTTCCTATGAACAATGCATATTAGTGTAGTACAATTATTCTAGTAAGATATCAGAAACACTTACGTTGTTTTATGCGAAAACAAACAAATCACACACAATGAAGCTAAAATTGTTTTTTGTAGGCTACACAAGGCTCGTAAAAAAAAGAAACTCGCTTAGAATATTCTTCCACGGTCGTGTTCGTTATCGGAAATATCGTGTGTTGATTCAGGTTGCGTTAATATTTTGAAAACAAATTGGAAAACATCACGTAATTCAGTCAGTCAGCTGGAAATTGAACTGACTGACGGACGTCGGACGGAGAGTGACGTATATTTTGACGGAGACGGCACTGGTGTTGCTATTATGAAAATATCAGTTTTTATGAGCACGAGTTTCAATAACTTACTTTCATCTTGGAGTCACAAGATGATGCTACTTTCTACGTATTTATTTTTGAATATTAGTTTTGCTACTTGACGCTAGATGGCTCTAGCGCTAGCACGTCGACCTCTTTGTTTGGTGACAGTTAGTTTGCTACTAGATGACTCTATGAGGTGCCAAATCCCAGTCTCTGTGGAGGAAACTTTTTGGTGATCTCGTTTCGTTTATTTCCCAAGATATTTATTCCTAGGATAGGATATGATTATGGCTCCTCTTAATTTCCATGGCTGGGACGAAGGGCTATCTGGCTAAACGAGGGCAAAATTCTGCCTTTATCACCCCCCCCCCCCCCCCCCCTCGTATGGTAAAATGTGTGACGCTATGTAGGATGAGGAGTAACTTTTTTTCACGCAGCCGATAAGTTTCAAAGGCCTCCCCATGATGAAATAACCGGCCAAGTGCGAGTCAGACTCGCGCACGAAGGGTTCCGTACTATTATCCATAAAAAACCGCAAAAAATAAAAAAAATGTATGGGAGCCCCCCCTAAATATTAATTTAAATTTAATTACTTATTGCTACTGCTACCATTATCAATATCGAGCAAAAATGAGCAAAAAACATCACGTTTATTGTATGGGAGCCCCCCTACTTAATACTATATTCATGCGATCCCCCCTTAATGCGATCACTACTGGCACAGTTCAGTTCAGTTCAAAATTTTTATTGACCATAAAATCATACATATTACTTAGTCAACGTCAATATAATATTAATATTTTTGTATACTACCGAAAACCAGCGCTGGGGGCCCCCGCCCTCAGCACAATGCTGAGTTAGGGCCTTTTGCACAGCAGAGGGAAAGAACACACCGCGGCACTCACTACCTATGGTCTGTTGTGTAATAAACGACATTTCTTTCTTTCTTTCTATATTATATTTTGATTTTTAGTATTTGTTGTTATAGCGGCAACAGAAATACATCATGTGAAAATTTCAACTGTCTAGCTACCACGGTTCATGAGATAGAGCCTGGTGACAGACAGACGGACGGACGGACGGACAGACAGCGAAGTCTCAGTAATAGGGTCCCGTTTGCCTTCGGGTACGGAACCCTAAAAACAATGTCCCTGCGCTACGTCCGTCCACCCGTAAGACATTTAACAAAACATAATTATTTCACAACTAATATCGTTTTATTACTGAGGTAGATAAATTCATCTGAAACTTTACATAAATAACGTATTCTAAAATAAAACATCAAACCATGTACGCCATTCTTCTGAGAACCAAATTAACAATCATTGATTCTTTACAGATGTGCATCTTAGAATGACTTAGATAAACCAAAACTCGACCTATGCAAAGCGAACAAGTCTAAGTAGGTACCTAACTAAAATATTAAATATCACAAGTTATTAAATGCAGAATGTAAGTACAACAGTTCAGTTTCAACTTGAAGACTATTATCTCTTCTGTGCTTGAAGCACACCTCGGACACTCCATAGAACGCTCGTAAAATAATCACCTATTACTACTACATAACCAAATGATGTTTGTATACGTGCAAATGTGTGCGTAAATATTGCTAGGGCTGGTGGCGCGGCAAATGCAGCGATATTAAATCAAATAGGGTTTGTGGAAGTCGGTTTTTTCTAAAGTTTACTTTTTGTTTCAATTATAGAGAATGTACTTCTTGATGACTATAGTCATTCTTCTACAGTGATTCATAAGGGCTATACTTGTACTGTTTTCGGACTCTAGCTGTATTGATCGCTAGGACAGGCCCTAGCTATGGTGTCATATGGAACTGAAATAGCTCAATAGGCTTGTGGCCAAGGTAATACAGTAAATCTAGGAACAAGTCTTAAGTTGAAGCATTATGTACAAATGACTTGACATTCTCAGAATTGTATATTTCCAGCAGATTTATTTTATAAAGTCAATTTTGTGCAAAAAAAAACAGCATTTGATGGCACTTTTACATGACGTCATTCTGTTGTTATTTCATAGAACTCAGGAACAAAAGTTCCGTTTTGACAGTTCATAAAAAGTATCGATTTTGACTTGACAGGCCACAACACAAGCCATTGCCGACAAGGGCGCAAAATTAGTGTTTGGCAGTCGTTCTCCAAAAACACATACGGCCTCACAGCCAAATACGTCATTTGCGCCCTTAGTAGCTATCGATATACTATTGCTATTCTAGTTCCATACGAGCCTCGAGGGTTCTCGAGATTCAATAATATTTAAAGTAGGTACACTAAACTAAACTACCTATTGCCCATAACCTAACTACCTGCCTATTCAAATAATTTACATGCAACAATATAAATAAAATAAGTACAAAAACAGGGGCCCGATGCTGCTCTGAGAAACGCACTTATATTGGATCGCTATCGCTTCTAAAACACCCAAAATGGCGTCATTTGGTATGCTCCTAAAGAATCGCAAATAGATCGTAAATAGATTGCAAGCAAATCGTATACGCTTTGCTTGCAATCTATTTACGATTCTTTAGGAGCATACCAAATGACGCCATTTTGGGTGTTTTAGAAGCGATAGCGATCCAATATAAGTGCGTTTCTCAGAGCAGCATCGGGCCCCCGGTCTTAACTTAAGCATAGATAGTACAGTTCAGTCGTTTATATGGCAGCGATGTATTGCAACGGCTCGGATGCACAACCGATCACCCAGTTTAAGGCCCGCCACATGCAGCCGGAATTTTTCCGATTCGGAATTCCGAAACGGGATTCAATCGCATACGAATCCACAAAAATTCCGAAACGGAAAACTTCCGTATGTATGTGGCAGATCAATAGATTTGTATGAGTCTACTGCGTTCGGGATAATTCCGTTACGGAATTCCGAATTGGAAAACCGACTGTATGTGGCGGCCCTAAGGGACACTATAACTCATGCTCACTGTCTCTCACTGGGGAGACGATATAGCCAGTATGACATCTAAGCGACAATAGGCGATTTTCTGATAGCTGAAAATAGTTCTGAAAGCTGCCAACAGATGTCGTAGGCAAGACATGGGGAATGGCTTTTATATCGTTCATTCCTAATTTGATTTAAAAAGGTGTTAAATGGATAGTTGATTTATTTATGGGTAGTATTTAAACGAGCGGCAAAAAAAGTCTAACCTAACCTAACCAAAAAACTAACTGGGCGACTAAATTACTAACTGAGCCACAAGTCGCTGGGCGACTCGTCGCTCAGTCAGTAATTTAGTTGCTCAGTTAATTTTTTAGTAGATCGTTTTATTATATTCTTTTATTTATTTAGTCGTATGGCTTAATTATAAGTACAGTCGTTTCATATTATTTAATCACAAGTTTATGTCAAGGCTTTTAACCCATTGGGCTACGTCATTGGAAAGGGTGAACAGGTCTGCAGGGTCGCCATGATATTTTCTGGCGATAGACTCCGAACTGGACACGGCCGTACCGGGGAGTTCATGAGCCGATGTGGATGGAGGAGTTCCGCGGCTTGCAACTGCGGGGCTCAGTCTCAAGACATGAACCATATAATTAAGAACTGCCCCCGCAGAAAATATCATGGATAGTTGGTGGTCACGTTCCACACCAAAGTGCTTTTCTTTTTGTGAGAAAATACGTAGTTTCTCCGGAAAAATAAGTTGAAATTTCCAAAATATTTGTCAAAAAAATCGGCTTTTTATACGTCGAAGACACTATACATAAGCTAAATTTGCATATAATTGTCTATAATATTGTCAGAAAATTACGTTTCGTTCACCAAAATAAAATTGCTATTTTCATATTCGATTTCCAGACTAACTACGCATTTTCTTGCAGAAGAATGAAAAGATTGTATGAAAAGTGACCCACTATCCATTAAACCCCTTTTTATAATCAAATAAGGGATTAACGATATAAAAGCCATCCCCCATGTCTTGCCTACGACATCTAGTGACGAATTTGGAACTACAGAAGTTTTTTTTTTCAAGTCTCCCATTCCCTACAACTGCTTTATGTTTTAATTTTAACTCTCGACGGGCCGGCCCATCGGCGACGCACGGCAGGTGCAGTCAACGTCAGAGATACATGTGAGGAGGCAAGATCCTCAAATTTTGCACACCATACACCAGCAGAAACATCAACAGAAAATATCAACACAGCCAATTGTATCAAAATTATGTCAACACATAACATAACTTAGCATCACGCTTGCAGTTGTGCCGCTTTTAGCCAACATCTTGAGTTAATATGGACTGAGTGTGTGTTCTATTCTATTCTATTTTAGTTTATGGCACTTTGTTGCCTATCGACAAATTCTGCCAGTCCAGTGTCAGGTGTAAGGCTTGACATGGGTCAGACAAGCCGCGAGGTTAACAGGTTTACGGAAATATATCCTTGCGTATATTCTATGATAGCGAAGGCGAAAGATACTAGAGTTTCACATTATTGACACGAATGAACTTCATCGTAATTTCAATGAGTTCCGGTTCAAGGAGAAGGTAAGCCAGGAAGCCGCGAAAATTAGTAGGGAGAGGGATGTTAAATTTTGAAGCATATTCATACAAATTGGGGGAAGGTGGCGAAGGTTTATTAGGGCAAGAAAAAAATATGTGCTCCAGAGAGCCGTCCTCCAGGCCGCACTCGCATATTAGCTAATGATGCGATTTGACGTTCGTCGCCACAGCCGCCGCGGCGTCGGTGGCGGCAAATGTCAAATCGCATACATTTTCTAATCGGGTCAATGTCTATTATTAAGTTACTGTGCAATAAAGAATATGAATGAATGAATGTCCGCTATTGCCATGTTAAACATTTCTCAATATATCTTCCGTGCTCACATACATCTGATGCTACAGCCGATTCCTTGGTCACGACATGTAGCTTCAAAACAGGAATTCAGAAGTCATAAAGCGACATTTTGCGATTTCGCTTTATACAGCCTAAGTCTCGACTCAGACACTGCGGCTAGAATCGTTTCACCGTTAAACTCCGCAGAACATATATCCAAAGCTGCATCTGTTGCAGGGAGAGACATAGTCCTACTACCTTCTAACCCATGTAATATCAACGCCGCGTCGCTCTCAGAATAACCGGCCAACCAACAAGACCCTTCTACTTTTACCCACGCAGCACGCGACATTTGACTACACCGACTCGATCCGAACACTGTTTCTTCCACCTCACAGATAGTTCCTTCATCATCCGCTTGGAACCGCGCCACCAACAGTCTCGAACGTTCCACGGCCTTAGGGCGGCAACTAAGGAGGACTCTCCTAGTCTCCGCGTCATAACACATGGACATAAACGGACCGTCGATGGGTAAGTTTTTCGGAGACCATTCCGTTCCTTTCGCCTCCCACAACCAACAGGAATTCAACTGGCAGGATAGAAGACCGTAGTCTGTAGACGCTAGGGAGACAACTGGAGTAATATTGCCAGCAGGGCCTAAGAGCCTTTGTAAAGGTGCGCCGGTGTTTCTCAAGTCGTAGTGTAAGACCGTTCCGCCCGCACCACCGACGTAAAACTCTCTATCTCTATTTACGTCCCACGCACACGTCCATAAAGGAGACCCAGTCTGCACTGTTGTACTAGCTATGCCTCTTTCCACAATCCTAGCAGTGTTATCCAAACCTACGCTTAGCAGCATGTCGTTTTGCTGCGAATAGCTAATGCCTCTAATAGGTTTCGGGTGTAGATGTATGAATTGGTTGAGTTTGTAGTCGACACAGCTAACCTTTCGGACGCCGAAGCCAGGGAAAAGATTGTTTGTGCTTTTTTGTGAAACGTAAAGTTCGTACGCGCGGCAGTTGTATGCGAGGACTCTACAGCCTCCATCTTTGCAGACTTCTAGATTTTTTTCGAGCGCGAATCTCCAGCTTTTGCCAACGATTCTTTTTTCCTGTCTCTGGACGTCTTTCAATGCCTGCAGTTGTTGAAGCGTCACTCTATGCGCCATTTTGGTTTTTTGCAACTCCAATTCCGTCCGGCATTTCTCTGATTGGACTAGACTAAGTTGTGTCTGTAATGCTGTGATTTCTGCCGTGTCAGCTGCGACTAGTTTCCTAGCGTATATGAACCTTATATCGCGGGTCGAAGATTTGGATTTACAGGTTGGACATGATCTTTCTTTGGCTGGTTGTGCTTTCAGCCAGCGTTCGACGCATTTAGCACCGAAAAGGTGGCCGCATTTCAAAGCTACTAATCTGTGATCTCCGGAATTCCCCCAAGCATCTAAACATATAGGACATGTCTCACCATCTTGGTCGTCTGATTTCTGCGACTGTGGTTGTGGTGAGCTCAGTTTTCTGATCTTTGCCGGAGGTTCGATTGAATCTTCACATTGTCTTCGATGCTCTACATCTGTACTTCTTACCGTATCATTTGATTCTTCACTCATCTGCACTTCTCCAAGAATAGGTGAGTCGGGTGGTTCTGATTCACTATGCACATTTATCGGAACAGTTGGGATGGAGTCGTTGCTATAGTCGGGTGGGGGTGGTGTCAATGTTTGTGATTCCGCCATTATAACGTAAGGTCGGACGGATAAAACTGGTTGGTCAGTGGCCATGTGAGAGGAGTGTGAGGAACTTGAAGCACTGTCCATGTCAAAGGGTGGGGAGTCCAGGGGGTCCGGGCTGTGAGGCTCCAGGAATGGCGTTGAAGGTGACTGGGAGCCCATAGTCTGGAAAGAAAGAAAATAATATTATTGTAATTGGTTGGTAGTACATAGAATGGTTATTATCGGTGGTCTCTACATTGGCAGAGGAGAGGCAAAAAGTACTTACTTACCAATGTATTTGTCAATATCTAAACAAAACAAGTCAGTGCAGAGTTGCAGCTATCAACATACAACGTAGCAGATGCAGGGGGAATGCACAAAGGCCCCACTCAAGTAGGTCAGGTGCAGGCGAAGGAGAAGAAGTAGAAGAGGAAGAAAAAGAAGTAGAACATACAAGTATAATTTGGGTCAAGAAGTACTTTCAATTAAGAACTTAGCACCGCTTACTTTTGGGATGAGGGCGATCTTACTTTTGGGATGAGGCGAAATCTAGCAATATTTAAAATTTATATGTACTGCCTGTCTGCCTTGCTTGCATTTTTTGCGTGATAAAATGGAGTTCTATCAAAACCAGATTGGTCAGGGAGAAGAGTGCAACAGGCAAGTGACAGGGATATGTGTAAAGTCACAAAACATGCATGCAACTGCCACCTTATTATTTCATGTGACTATGACCACAGATACTATCTGGGGGCGCGGTAGCGCCCCAAGCCAAGTCGAGCAAAAAGCAAAACATACGGGCGCAGCAGTAACATCCTTTACAGGAAGCCATTCAGAGCATATTTGACCTACCTGTTACTCCGTTGTGGATAAAGATAGAAACCTGAATTCCCGGCGGCTAAAAGGCACCATGTCATAAGACATATTCTCAAAATTTCAATAAATTTGAACCAGTAGAGTTGAAGGTACAGCAATTCAAAGTTCCTCAATTTTGACACTCACTGACTCACTGATTCACGATCATGAAAACTCTAAAGGTTACTTCTAGCGAACCCACAAGCTTAAAATTTTGAGCATGGTTAAAGTTTAGCCTGCAAAGCCAAGGAAAACTCAAACATAGCGCAATTTTAGCCCCAATTTCATAATATATCAATTATCAATAAGCTCAGTACACGACTACTTCGATTCATCGCTATTCCCCATTAGATGTCGCTAGTCGCTATGTGTATCTTGAATCGCGGTATGGTTTGGTTCCAGCTATGATTTAAATAAAGCGGTTACAATATTGTCTAATATCGCTATTCCCCATTAGATGTCGCTAGGTGTGCATTTCCTGAATCGCGGTATGGTTTGGTTTGAGGTATGATTTATATTTATATAATTCACCGCCCAGACTTGTCACAAATCGTAACATCAAAGCCACAGAGAAGAGCCCATAGAGATAGGGCTTTGAGAAAGTCGGTATCTAACGCACAAGAAATAGTACCCGAAAAGAAAATAACCGGCCAAGTGCGAGTCGGACTCGCGCACGAAGGGTTCCGTGCCATTATCTATAAAAAACCGCAAAAAAAAATGTATGGGAGCCCCCCCTAAATATTAATTTAATTTTAATTTAATTATTCATTTTTTAAGTAAATAATATACTCAATATATTGTGAACATTTTAAGCGTCTACCTGCTACCATTATCAATATCGAGCAAAAATGAGCAAAAAAAACACGTTTGTTGTATGGGAGCCCCCCTTAATATTAAATTTCTTTTGATTTTTAGTATTTGTTGGTATAGCGGCAACAGAAATACAGCATCTGTGAAAATTTCAACTGTCTAGCTACCATGGTTCATGAGCATGGTTCATGAGCCATGAGGCCTGGCACGTTCTGGTGACAGACAGGGGTGGAAGCGGTATCAAGGCCTAAAATTACTGACTTTACTGACCAAAACCTAATGATTTACTGACCAGATACTGACATTTACTGACCGTTTTACTGACCAAATTCTACCCTTAATCGGACTGTTGTAACCTTCACTGTGTGTATCTTATGTGCTTAGTAATAATATTAAGTGCTTGTTAATAATTGGTAAGATATAACGTTGTAAGTACAGACAGCAGCACATCAAGTGTAACAGTCGCACTACGAAAGTCACCACTACGCTACGCCGCACGGTATAAAGGCTATCTCAAGGTCAAACTGATACGCTTGATGTGTTGTTGCCTGTACATGTGAATAAAAGAAAAGATTTTTTTTGTTAGGCCTCCACCATCCCCATAGCCAACCTGCACCACCCTTTTATTAAACATTCTAGAGTTAACAATATAATTCTTATTAGTATCTATTACATTTTTTTTAAATAAGCGGGATGAAGCAAAATCGCAGCTCGGGGTATCCGGGGTCGCGTACCCGTGCACTCAAATGTCAATTTACCGGACCAGCAAATTGAACAAGAGTACCCCCTGGATGTAGTAAAAAATACTACACAGAGACTTTATTGAAAAGTATCATCAAATTAATAAACAAACACCAAATCAATAAAGTAAAAATGAGACACATCATTTGAAGAAGGCCGAGATCCTAAAATTACTGACTTTACTGACCAAATTTTGAAAAAACTGACTTTTACTGACCACCTTAAAAAAACTGACTTTTACTGACTTTACTGACTTGTTTCCACCCCTGCAGACGGACGGACGGACGGACGGACGGACGGACGGACAGACGGACAGCGAAGTCTCAGTAATAGGGTCCCGTTTGGCACCCTTCGGGTAAGGAACCCTAAAAAGGAAAGTTACTTACAAAAAGAAATGAGATCCCAACAAAAACATGCATAGGCATATACAAAAACGCCAGTATCGCAGCCTGCGCAGTTTATTCTACCGTAAAAAGTTGTGAGATCTAATTTTAAACCAAGTCGGTTAATTTAACCAGTATCTGTGTATGGTAGAATCTTTCCAACAACTATATTATCGTATACTGTTAAGTACCTACCTAATTAGTTAACTAATAACATTTATAGTGATCGGATCAATATAAGACATCTTTATTTCTTCAATAATAATTAGAATAACTTGGCAATCGCGCTCAACTGACCACTCTATAGCACCCAGAGCACAAATGAATATTATTACTCAACACAACATATCTCTAAATAAAGATAAACTTAACTAATAAGAAAACAACGAATTATTTCGGAGCGAGAGCAATAGGTACATTACGTTGCACACACGGTCCTATAGTCGACAACTTTTCTAAGTGCGATTGCCAAGTCATTCTAATTATTATTGAAGAAATAAAGATGTCTTATATTGATCCGATCACTATAAATGTTATTAGTTAACTAATTAGGTAGGTACTTAACAGTATACGATAATAAAGTTGTTGGAAAGATTCTACCATGCACAGATACTGGTTAAATTAACCGACTTGGTTTAAAATTAGATCTCACAACTTTTTACGGTAGAATAAACTGCGCAGGCTGCGAGACTGGCGTTTTTGTATATGCCTATGCATGTTTTTGTTGGGATAATATTATACTAATACAGATAGACCACCTAGAACAAAATATGACACCGGCATAAACTGAGATGCTACGGAAGCTTCTTTAGTTCGAGGCCATTATCGCTTGGTGCAGCACCATCTAAAAATTAACAGATAACTACACCTTTCTGTTACACCCTTTAAATATAATTTATTCTAAGATTAGCGCCACTTAGAAGTATGTTAACTGAAACCATGGTGTTTAAAGTAAAAATCTTACTCATCACACCATCTTTTTTTTTACGAAGTGTTACTAATTCTAATTTGTATGGGATGAGCACCCTGTGCTATGATATGACACACTATTGAACAAAAACCTCTCTACCACTGTTCCACACTATCTTATCCCGAGCTTATGCTAAAACTCGAACCAAATCCATCATTGTGGTCTGGAGGAGACCAGCCAGCACTTTTTAGGAGAATGTGACATTTACTCAAATGTAAGATGGCGAACACTAGGGATGGATAACATTAGAGAAGATAACCTAGCAAACCTCAAGCTGAGTAATATACTAGAATTTATTAAAAGAATGGGTAGATTTGGGGAGGGAAATCAGCTGAACCAGTGACCAGCGCTCAAACACTGGGAATTGGGTGAAATACTCACAATAGAGGGCCGATCACCCGCCTATCATCTATCTTTCTTTCCTAGGAAACATACCTATACTATGTGACCATTTTTTTTTTGCTGTTTTTGAATCCCCCCCCCCCCTGCGTGACCACTTTAGCATGAGCCAAGACTGGTATTTATGTATTAGTGCTAAGAATGCACAGAAATTTATATTTAAATCTGTTAACACACACTCACAGGACAGGACCTTCAAGTTAGAAAGTTTGCCTTCAACTGGTCACTGTGAACTTGGCTTGATAATTGGAAACGATTTGATTGGTTACGGGGCGTGGCTAGGCCGCCGGACAGTGATGACTTTACTGCATTCTTATCAGGATAGACTATAGTGTGGTACTTTGAAGAACCCCCTCCCCCCTCCTAAAATGGTCACATAGTGTAGGTATGTTCCCTTATCCCGAGGGGTCTCCCTCCATACAGTGGCCCAACTCATCATACAATACAAATAACAAACATTTACATACAGGCACATACATTGCTCCTGGGCCCACTCTAGGATAACCTGTGTCATGGGATTCAGAAAAAACGATATCACAAACATGTAAACATCCAGACCTGTATCTCCAGCTGGGAATCTCACCCAGCACCTCTTTTCTTTTTTTTCTCTTTTTTTAATACAGGCAGATACATTGCTTCTGGCCACACACTAGGATACCCTGTGTCGTAGGAACCAGAAACAGCTACATCACAAACATGTAAACATCCAAGACCAGGGATTTTTTTTGTCCACAGCCAGAATTCGAACCTGGGACCTCTCGCATGGTAGTAGGCAGAGCCACAACCGCTGCGACGGTAGCTCCAGAGGTCGTCAATAGGTAATTTGTAGCCCATTAGTGTCCCCACCATGTGTCACAGGCTTTAACCTGGATACGAGACTTACCATACTACATCACGCTGGCTCAGTGTAAGTTGTGTGTGAATTAGTAGTTAGGTAGTATAGTTATGTTAGGTATAAGACAATGGGGGTTGTTACCGTTTGGGGCCAGCCTATTGTTCTCGTAACCGCGAGTCTCCATACATTGATTTCCAAACGGGGCCGAACAATATAATCATATTATTAAAATTAAATCGCGTAATTTTCGTACTTCTATTCCCGCTTGGGGCCATAGTGGCTAAGTACAGTCGGCTACCAAACCAAAACTCACATATGTAACGTCCTACACTAGGGACTGCCTGTATGTCGTAGGCTCTAGCCCGAGGGACGTAATGCGACCCTCGAAATTCGACTTATCGACAATCTGTTGCTAACTGTACTTGTTACAATCCTTTATGGCCAAGTGCGAGTTGCTTTTCATTTAAATAATAATAGTTGAAAAAGGCTTCGGCCCCTAGCGGTAATACTCTTCGGCCCCTAGCGGCAACAAACCGTGGCATACTCTCTTGTAACAATGATAATTGTGGGTAGTTAGACCACAATTCGAAGATGCTACAAATGCCATTGTTCACTAAACAAGAATTGTATTATAGTTTACTGACCCTAATTACCTTAATCTTACAATGTAAGTTTAGAATAGCATGAAATATTTAAGCTAAAGGTTTATTAAAGGCGTTAGACAGCCTGCTAAACATTGTAATAACCAGCCAGCAATACAATGTTAATTACTTATTCAAAAAGAATTCTGAAAATCAAATCAATGGTGGCATACGTACTTCAATTTATCAGTGTTTTTGGGTAAACTCCAACATAACCAAATCAAAGACTTTCACTCATCATAGGTGCACAGGATGCTGAACGCAGTAACTCAAGTTGTTTGTGGTAATACTTGACTCTTGTCTTATTATTATGACCAGTTCTCAGAATGGTGGTAGCTGCTGCAAATAGTGCTACAACTAGCACGGGAAACAATAAACATGAGGAAAAAATAGCTTATAAAATCAGACAAAACAATCACAAAATCACCAAGTTTGAGCATGCACAAAATAAAATAGTCAAAATACAACTGAAAAAATTGGTCTGCGGTCCGAGATCAAGCAAGATATTTTTATAGTACATGGCACCATTCAAGTCGGCAACTCGGAACAAATCGAGCGAGCTCAACTCAGAACACAATACGCATAGAAAAAGGTGCTGCTGGCCCTGGCTGAGCTGGCTGGCTGATGCATATTAGTGCATAATTGAAACAAAAAGTAAACTTTAGAAAAAACCGACTTCCACAAACCCTATTTGATTAGATTGAGTTTAATACTAACTGTAACCCCTTATCCCCCCCCCCCCCCCTTGGGGAATTAATTTTGTCAAATCCTATATCAGTGCTACCCCACGCGCGACTAAGGAACCCCTGTACAAAGTTTCATGGCTCTAGGTCCACCGGTTTAGGCTATGCGTTGCCTGCCCGTCAGCCACGCATTGTATTTGTACCTAGTATTGAGCAGATCTGGTGGCCATATGTGGTCTTCATCAGCAGTTCCGCATCACAATATTATGCTATGTGCATTTGCACGAGTTATTATGAAAAACACAAAAATCACTATAGGTCTGCCTATAATATTTGAAGAGTTCTCTCGATTTCTCCAGGATCCCATCATCAGATCCTGACCTGGTGTCAATGGGACCACCCTTGAGGTATTACCTATACGCCGAAAAAAGATTTGTTCAAATCGGTTCATAATTGGCGGAGTTATCGCGTAACGAACATAGAAAAAAAAAACATACGGGTCGAATTGAGAACCTCCTCCTTTTTTTGAAGTCGGTTGAAAACCAACACAGTTAGTACGGTAAGCATAAATAAGACCACATCTTTATCTGTCACTTTGACATTTTTTTGTTGATACGAAATATAGGGATGTTCATTGGCTAATCTTTCCGACAACGATAGTAGGAGGAAATTAGCTCTTAAATACACCACCCCCCAACATGCCGCTCAGCACGATTCCCCTGGGTACCTAATGATATCAATGGTAAGTTCAAAAACGTGTAATAATCACTCCGAGTGATGCGGAAATCATCCTAGAGCGTTCGGTAACGAGCCGAGTGAAACCGAAGGTAACCGAACTGTTACCTATCTGCCTGACATCTGTCAAAGAGTATTTTCGAACGGCTCAGGTAGAGTGATTTTCACTCTGACAAGTGTGATTTCTCACCCTGGTTAAGCGTAGTTATAAATTACCTCACACTGCTGTCAAACTATGCTTATCTCTTTTAATTTTCCGAGTGAATTTTTAACTAGTTCTCGAACGTAGCCCAAGTAAAGAACACATAAAACTACATTATGCCTTTTCCGACAAGGGCGGGCTCCAAATAGAGGCTCAGACCGGGGTGGGGGGCGGCGTTGGACGGGACGGGCGTACAGTTGTTTGCAATATAAATTCGATATCGATATTATCGATAGGTCATTTTGCTCGTCCCCCCCACACACCACAGAGAATTTGATTTCCATAGGTTGGTAGCCCTGCCTATTTATTTATATTTTTATAGATTGGCAGCAGTGGCAGTGTCAAAAACGTAGAGAACGGTGCACGTAACGGAGTTGCTTTCCGCCTTGTTTTTATAAAAAAATTACACATCGAGCTTGATTTAGTGACTTATTCGTGATAAAATACAAACAAGTGATAGTGATAAGTGTTCTGTGTGTCATTTGGTACGCCATCACGGCGCTTTACCGACCAAAACCGTGATTTACTAGTGACGACAATGGCCGATATGACTTCTTCGTGATGTTTCCGTAGCGTATTTACTAAGCTGATTACGGTGAAATGGTGGTTATTTCTGGTGAGCTATCCCTCAAACCCTGATATAAAGTTATAAAACCATCCTGTACATCCAAAGCTGCATGTAAAATTAATAAAACAGTAAAGTTCAGCAGTACTGTCATTGTTAGGTCAATAAACCCTATTTGGCAGAAAGTTCAGCATATTTCGGGGTTTTGTGGGGCAGTGTTGGTCAATAGGTGTTCCATTTAGCAAGCTATGTTGACATTTAAGGCTGGCAATTGGCAATGTATGTCGTAAGCTGATATCTGGGTCACCGAGCGGCCAGCAATCGCGGCGCGCGCATATCTGACGTCACTCACTCCCCTTCCCCCCTCCCCGCTCTGAAACCTGAAAGATTCACTTTTCAAAATTGGGCTGAAGTTAGCTGCGAGCCTCCAACCTATATTTTTGGTCCTGTGCTGAATTTATGGAATTGAGTACTAAATTAATTAAGGTATGGCCCTAATCCAACTGCTGAATGCATTTTAGGGTGTACCTACATATATAGTGTGGAGAATAGGATCCCTATCATCCTACAAGGACCATGATTCTACATATTCAAAATTATTATTATCTAATCTTATCTATTGCCCGGTTTCCTGGGCGCTGATTAAAGTTAACAGGTTGGTTAAATCAGCTTCAGCCAATCACGAAAATTATTCAAAATGCTATTATTCAAAATGACGGAACTTGATTGGCCGAAACTGATTTAACCAACCTGTTAACTTTAATCAGCGCCCAGGAAACTGGGTGTATATGTTTCATCTCTCAATTAGGGTGAATATCTTACAGTTAACATTTAATTTTTCTAACTTTTTTAAATTAAATGTTGTTAGGATAATTGAAACAAAAAGTAAACTTTAGAAAAAACCGACTTCCACAAACCCTATTTGATTAGATTGAGTTTAATACTAACTGTAACCCCTTATCCCCCCCCCTTGGGGACCTAATTTTGTCAAATCCCATCTCAGTGCTACCCCACGCTACTGAGGAACCTCTGTACAAAGTTTAGGCTATGCGTTGCCTGCCCGTCAGCCACGCATTGTATTTGTACCTAGTATTGAGCAGTTCTGGTGGCCACATGTGGTCTTCATCAGCAGTTCCGCATCACAATATTATGCTTACCATGTGCATTTGCACGAGTTATTATGAAAAACACAAAAATCACTATAGGTCTGTCTATAATATTTGAAGAGTTCCCTCGATTTCTCCAGGATCCCATCATCAGATCCTGACACCCTTGACACCTATACGCCGAAAAAAGATTTGTTCAAATCGGTTCATAATTGGCGGAGTTATCGCGTAACAAACATAGAAAAAAAAAAAAAAAAACATACGGGTCGAATTGAGAACCTCCTCCTTTTTAAAAGCTTTTATTTAACTTGCACTGTATGTATGTTTGTTTGTTTGTTTGTTTGTGGGTATCACGGTTCGCGTCAAAAATGTCGGCTTGAATTTGACCCACTTCCCGTTATCCGATTGAGCTGAAATTTCGCATACGTGTATAAGTCGGATGACAATGCAATATATTTCTGACTTAAAGCTGATCTGATGATGGAGACGGAAGACGGTCATGGGAACTCTGTCATAAAACATCGCAAGCCCGTCGAATTTGGGCTCGTTCGATTCGTCTTGACGAATACTTTGATCCTAGAATATTTTTTATGACATAGTGCTGATCTGATGCTGGAGCCGGAAGGTGGCCATGGGAACTCTGTTACCAAACGACGCAATTCTATCGTGTTTGGTCTCATTTGATTCGTCTTGACAAGCACTCGAATTCTAGATTAGATGTTTTGTCCTGTAATGATAAAGACTAAAAAGTTAAAAATAAATTAAAAGTAAAAAAAACATTTTTAAACAAAGCTTTTATTTAATGCCCTAAAAAGAAGAAAATAAATTTTCAATTCAATCAAATGCGTCATTTTATTACATTACACAATTTATACGATATAAAAGCTTGTTGCGGGATTTATCTCCAAGTCTGTGCAAATAGGTGCCTACCCACCTAATTAAGTCTACACAAGTAAATCTCGCAACAAGCTTTTATATCGTATAAATTGTGTAATGTAATAAAATGACGCATTTGATTGAATTGAAAATTTATTTTCTTCTTTTTAGGGCATTAAATAAAAGCTTTGTTTAAAAATGTTTTTTTTACTTTTAATTTATTAAAAGCTTTTATTTAACTTGCACTGTATGTATGTATGTATGTATGTATGTATGTTTGTTTGTGGGTATCACGGTTCGCGTCAAAAATGTCGGCTTGAATTTGACCCACTTCCCGTTATCCGATTGAGCTGAAATTTTGCATACGTATGTAAGTTGGATGACAATGCAATATTTTTTTGACTTGGAGCTGATCTGATGCTGGAGCCGGAAGGTGGCCATGGGAACCCTGTTACTAAACGACGCAATTCTATTGTGTTTGGGCTCATTTGATTTATATTGACAAGTACTTTGATCCTAGAATATTTTTTATGACATGGAGCTGATCTGATGCTGGAGCCGGAAGGTGGCCATGGGAACCCTGTTACCAAACGACGCAATCCTATTGTGTTTAGGCTGATTTGATTTATATTGACAAGTACTTTGATTCTAGAATATTTTTTATGACATGGAGCTGATCTGATGCTGGAGCCGGAAGGTGGCCATGGGAACCCTGTTACCAAACGACGCAATCCTATTGTGTTTAGGCTGATTTGATTTATATTGACAAGTACTTTGATTCTAGAATATTTTTTTATGACATGGAGCTGATCTGATGCTGGAGCCGGAAGGTGGCCATGGGAACCCTGTTACCAAACGACGCAATCCTATTGTGTTTGGGCTCATTTGATTTATATTGACAAGTACTTTGATCCTAGAATATTTTTTATGACATGGAGCTGATCTGATGCTGGAGCCTGAAGCTGGCCATGGGAACCCTGTTACCAAACGACGCAATCCTGTTGTGTTTGGGCTCATTTGATTTATATTGACAAGTACTTTGATCCTAGAATATTTTTTATGACATGGAGCTGATCTGATGCTGGAGCCGGAAGGTGGACATGGGAACCCTGTTACCAAACGACGCAATCCTATTGTGTTTGGGCTCATTTGATTTATATTGACAAGTACTTTGATCCTTGAATTGCCTCGCTGTAATGATAAAGACTAAAAAGTTAAAAATAAATTAAAATTAAAAAAAAAAAACATTTTAAACAAAGCTTTTATTTAATGCCCTAAAAAGAAGAAAATAAAATTTCGATTCAATCAAATGCGTTATTTTATTAAATTACACAATTAATACGATATAAAAGCTTGTTGCGGAATTTATCTCCAAGTCTGTGCAATAATTAAGTCTACACAAGTAAATCTCGCAACAAGCTTTTATATCGTATAAATTGTGTAATTTAATAAAATAACGCATTTGATTGAATCGAAATTTTATTTTCTTCTTTTTAGGGCATTAAATAAAAGCTTTGTTTAAAATGTTTTTTTTTTAATTTTAATTTTTTTGAAGTCGGTTGAAAATGTACCTCTCGCTCCGACGTTGATTGTTCTCCATTGTAAGTTTTTTCGGCCTATGTCCTTATGAGAGGATACAGATTACAATCATTTGATGCACTTTAACTAAACATCTAAATCAATGTCATGGTTCCTGATTGGTGACACTACTACATTCCGACTTTGACTTTCTGAATAGACTTGCTTTTGACTTTGACAATATTAATTCTGTACAGCTAATATGATTGCTGCCGGCATTGCTCGCTGCCTGACAAAGCCCCCCTGCCCTATTGTGTAAACATTGGACTCTACTTTGAACATTACTCTGACTTACACTTTGACTCCCAACATTCACTTTAACTTTGACCCTGACCCTGATTCTTGCTCTGTACAGCAAGTATCGTTGTATGCTCCTTTCGCTATTGTGTAAAATGACTTAACATTTGACTTTTTACTTTGAACATTCTTCATCTTTTCACCTTGTCTCCCAACACTATTTTTCACTTGGACCCTGACGCTCACATTATGCTTTAGTATGTATTTTATGTACATACCATTCCAAAAGTGAAAAAAAAGTGGGGTCAAAGGTCTCCCAACTCCCACTTTCACTTTGACTCTAACCCTATGTCTCTATCTCTGCAGTGATAGTAGTTTTGGTCGACTTTTCACTTTGTGTCTAACCCTGCTCCTTGTTATGTACAGCGAGTATTGTTCTTTTGACTTATCACTTTGACTCCCAACACTCATATTCACTTTGAATCTAACCCTGTGTCTCCATATGTGCAGCGAGTATGGTACTGCTGACTTTTCACTTTCACTCTAACCCTGTGTCTCCATCTGTAGCGAGTATGGATGTACGCTCCCACCCTATTGTGTGATCCATTACACAGCGCTAGCTGTACGCTGTGTGTGATACGACTAACCAGTTCACTTCTCCCAAAACTCACTTTCACTTTGACTCCCACCCCTCACTTTGACTCTACCCCGTCTCTTGCCCGCAGCGAGCATGGCCGCGCGCGCAGGTGCATGAGCGCGCTGCTGTGCTGCCGCCCGCGAGCGCCCTCCCCGCCCAGCGAGCGAGTCATGGGCGCCGCCCTGTCGCAGGTACGCCAACAACACATAATTCCGAAATTATTTCACAATTCACAATTCTTTATTGCACACAATAATTTAAACAGTTACATTAAAAGAAAACACATGTACAAAGGCGGCTTATCTCTAAAAAGAGATCTCTTCCAGCAAACCAGGCGTGAAAGGAAAAATTATATAATGAAAGGGTAGGCAGTGCACAATAACAAGTTTAAATAAAATATAAACGAACAAATACTAAATACAGAAGAACTACTACTACTTATACATACTGATATACTACATACACTTTACATATAATAAATATATACATACAATAACTTTTACGAAAGAGAGAGGTAGTGCTCTTTAATACGTTTCTTGAAAGAGAAAAGGGTAGGACTGTCTCTAATAGTGCAAGGAAGTTCGTTCCAAAGCCGGACCGCTCGCAACCTGAAAGAGTGCTCATACGCAGCGGTGTTATGCCGAGGAGTGGCCAAAAGTGAGACAGCGTGAGATCTACGAAGCCGATCTCCCGAAAAGAGATACTCAAAACGGTCTCGAAGGTAGTTAGGATAGCGCGGATTTTTCAATATATTGAAAAGATAATGAAGAATGTGCGAATCTCTGCGACGACGAATCGGAAGCCACCCCAACTCCTTACGGTATTGAGAGACATGGTCAAATTTGCGCAGTCCGAAGATAAACCGAATCCCGAGATTCTGGAGTCGCTCGAGTTTGTCCAGTTGCCCTTCGTTTGCGCTCGCCCATGAAACATCGGCATAGTCAATCAGCGGCAGGAGAAGGGACTGCGCAAGGGTAATTTTGGTTTGCCGCGGCAAGAAGTTCTGGAGTCGCCTGAGAGAGTGGAAAGACGCAAAGACCCGTCTGCTGACCTCGCAGACATGTGGAGACCATGAAAACTGATTATCAAATATGACGCCAAGGTTTTTCGCTTTAGCAGTATACTCTATTGTAGTGCCATTATAAGTAACAGGAATGGGTGATTGCAACCGGGAAAGAGTGTGCCTGGTTCCTATAATCATTGCTTGCGATTTGGTTGGATTACCCAATAGTCCGTGCGACGAGGCCCAGTCCTTCACATTCTCGAGGTCAGCATTCAACGCCTCTACGGCTGAAACCACATCGCAGGGTGAGAAGTGGCGATAGATTTGGAGGTCATCTGCGTAGAGATGATACAGAGAAGAAAATACATCGGAGATGGAGTTGATAAAGACTGAAAACAAGAGAGGAGAGAGAATGCCGCCTTGTGGCACTCCTGCAGTAAGATCACACCATTGAGTATCGGTTTCCTCAGACTTAATGCGCTGCTGGCGATCTCTCAGGTAGGAGTCAAACCAGTGAGCCGCGTGTGAGGAGATATTTAAAGAAGTCAGAATCGCAACAAGAATGTCAAAATCGACGCAGTTGAAGGCATTGCTGAAGTCAAGCAGGGCCAACACAGTGAGTAGCTTCTGGTCCATGGCCTGCTGGATGTCATCGCTGACTTTTAAGAGAGCTGTGGTAGTACTGTGCCCTGGTCTGAACCCAGATTGGTACGGATTAAGTAAGTTGTTTGAGGAAAGGTAGGATGAGAGCTGAGAGTGGACTATGGATTCAAGGACTTTGGAGAGGATGGGTAAAATAGAGATGGGTCGATAATCCTTGAAGGAGGAGGGATTGGAAGTTTTGGGCAGTGGGATGACAAGTGCTTTCTTCCACAGGCCTGGAAAAGAGCTGACCGACAGAGAATAGTTTATAATGTGTGTAATAGGTAGGAGCAACTCTTCAAGGACACTATGAATCATCTGATGGCTGATGTTGTCGCCACCAGCAGCTTTGGAGGTAATAGCTAGCACTGCCTTTCTAACTGCGTCGATTCCAACAAAACTAAGATTGAATGGAGTGGAACAGATAGGAGCTCTCAACCGAAGACGACGAAGGGTTTCCTCCTTTGTGGCAGGGTCCATCACGACAGGGGGAGTAGAGAAGAACTGGTTGAGACCGTTGAGATCGACATTACCTGAAGAAGATTCCTGGGACTTGCCAACACCAAGCGTTCTAAGAAACTTCCAGATCTGAGCTGGGGTGTACATTTCTATGCTCTCATAGATGTGTCGCCGCTTGGCATCTCGGCACTTACGGTTGCACAAGTTTCGAAGGCGTTTAAATGCAAGGAAATTCTCATTTGTTGGGTCTTTCTTATAACGGCCTTTGGCACGGTTTCGTTTTGCCATTAAAGCCTTGATTGCGGCAGTCAACCACGGGGCAGGAAGGTGTTTTACCCTGACCCTTTTGATTGGTGCGTGCTTGTCAAATAGTCCCAGAACAGTCGAGTTGAACTTCAGGATTTTGTCATCAACGGTCTCAGCAGTGATGACAGGGGTCCAATCAATAGAAGAGGCATCTGATTTGAGGGAATCGAGGTTCACATCCTTGAAACTTCGAATATCAATAAATTTGGCTTTACGCTTAGGGGGCCTAATTTTGTATGATAGATATACCAGATCATGGTAAGAAAAAGGGGCATTAAGTTGACCATGAGCAGCCACCCTAGTATTGTCGGAGACGATCATGAGATCGAGAAGAGAGGGAGTACAGTGAGGTTGAAAGTGAGTGGCGTTGAGGGGAAGAATGTGTAAGTCGAAGGAGTTTGCGATAGATTCTAATCTGGCTGAACGAGTGTTATTTTTTAAGAGACAGGTGTTAAAATCGCCGAGAATGAGAGTGTCGCTATACAGAGGAGTTAATTCGCTGAGTAGAGTTTCAAAAGATTCAAAATAATCGATTCGAAGGGAGGGGCTGTAATATACACCCAAAAGAATTTTGTTGTGGTGCAGGCTGATCTCAAGGAAAAGATGCTCAGCTGAACCAGAGTACAGGCTTGGAGATTGGCTGATGACTTTGCAAGGAATATCAGACCGTAAGAAGATGGCAACACCGCCATCAGCCTTACCCGTCCTATCGTTGCGATAGAGCCTGAACTTATTTATTTCTTTTATCAACTCTCATGTCATAAAGTTCGAATTACAAACTTGAAATTGAATTCATAATGACTTACTTTATAAACGCAATACAGTAATCAAGATAACTTATTTGGGGAGGCAGTTGCCCTCGTCTGAAATAAATACTTGGAAGTATCTCCCATCCTTTGCTCATGCAAGAGGTCCCGGGTTCGAATCCCGGCTGGGGACCAAAAAAAACAAAGCCCCAGGTCTTGGATGTTACGATGTTGGATGTTATGTTTGTGATGTCGCTGTTTCTGGTTCCCACGACACAGGGTATCCTAGTGTGGGGCCAGAAGCAATGTATGTGCCTGTATGTAAATGTAATGTAATGTAATATTATTGCAACCAAATCCAAATTATAGAAAATTAAATAGTTATTATAACAAGAAATAAAATTAAATTCATCACAACTTAGACACTTATAGCCACTGCCATGAGATTCCGTACGTAACTCATGCATGGCCCAGTTTTACAGCAATGTACGTGTGTTTGTAAGCGCCGTTGTCTGTCGCAGGAAGGGAGCGCGTGCGAGGCAGCCGGCGCGCCCGCGGCAGCGCCCACCATGGCCGACGTCATACGGTGAGTTGCCTAGTGTGGGGAAACAATTACCTTATCATCATCCGAGCTCAGGAAAGAGGTTTTGCTGCTGTCAAAAGAGTCCGTGAAAATTCGCGTTTCCGAAGCCGGGCAATGAAAACTAGAAATTGTTCCATTTTCAAACTCAATTGCACATGAAATGATGAAACTGGCGGAGTCTGTAGGGAAAACACTAATTAATTATACATACATACACCGCCCACCATGGCCGACGTCATACGGTAAGTTGCCTAGTGTGGGGAAACTGGCGGAGTCTGTAGGGAAACACTACTTATGCATACATACACCGCCCACCATAGCCGACGTCATACGGTAAGTTGCCTAGTGTGGGGAAACTGTTGGAGTCTGTAGGGAAACACTACTTATGCATACATACACCGCCCACCATAGCCGACGTCATACGGTAAGTTGCCTAGTGTGGGGAAACTGTTGGAGTCTGTAGGGAAACACTACTTATGCATACATACACCGCCCACCATAGCCGACGTCATACGGTGAGTTGCCTAGTGTGAGGAAACTGGGGGAGTCTGTAGGGAAACACTACTTATGCATACATACACCGCCCACCATAGCCGACGTCATACGGTGAGTTGCCTAGTGTGAGGAAACTGGGGGAGTCTGTAGGGAAACACTACTTATGCATACATACACCGCCCACCATAGCCGACGTCATACGGTGAGTTGCCTAGTGTGGGGAAACTGGCGGAGTCTGTAGGGAAACACTACTTATGCATACATACACCGCCCACCATAGCCGACGTCATACGGTGAGTTGCCTAGTGTGGGGAAACTGGCGGAGTCTGTAGGGAAACACTACTTATGCATACATACACCGCCCACCATGGACGACGACGTCATACGGTGAGTTGCCCAGTGTGGGGAAAAAATAAAGGATCTTGGAGAAATCGAGGGAACTCTTCAAATATTATAGGCAGACCTATAGTCGGAAGATCAGCGCCTGAGGAGTCTACTTCTGAGGCACATGCTGAGTCAGAACCCTTTTGCAGATGCCACACCACCCTCAGTTCTAGTGCGATATAGGTACTTTGGTACCTATATCCTATCTATCTAGTGCAAATTATCTGTGTCTGTATGTTTTATATGTTGTTTTGTTTAGCGCTAAGTATGTGTGTCTGTATGTTTTATATGTTGTTTTGTTTAGCGCTATTCTTCTATGTTTTATATTGTGTGTGTGTGCGCTGATGCAAATAAATAGATAAAATACAAATACAAAATACAAATAGTGATTTTTGTGTTTTCATAATAACTCGTGCAAATGCACATGGTAAGCATAATATTGTGATGCGGAACTGCTGATGAAGACCACATATGGCCACCAGATCTGCTCAATACTAGGTACAAATACAATGCGTGGCTGACGGGCAGGCAACGCATAGCCTAAACCGGTGTACCTAGAGCCATGAAACTTTGTACAGGGGTTCCTTAGTAGCGTGGGGTAGCACGGAGATGGGATTTGACAAAATTAAGTCCCCAAGGGGGGGGGGGGATAAGGGGTTACAGTTTGTATTTTACTCAATCTAATCAAATAGGGCCTTACTACAAAAAAATAAACTCCCGTTCAACAGCCGTTTAAAAACAAAAATGTATGGGATTATACGTTAGTTTTGAGGTTAAACTACGTTTAATATTTTTTTGTGGTAACAGGGATAGGGTTTGTGGAAGTCGGTTTTTTCTAAAGTTTACTTTTTGTTTCAATTATTGAGTGTATATAATTCTCGAACCTGCTCTCGAAATTTCACGAGAATCGGTTGAGAAATGCGACCTGTATAGGAAAACATACGAAAGAATTTTTGTCGAAACTGAAACGGAGACTCTCGTTCGCCTGCAGCTCGCTCGGTTAACTAAGTAGTATAATCCGCGCGCGATGAGAATGGGATAGTACCTTCTCAAACTAAATGGACCGACCTTGTCGAACCTTGTCAAAGTAAATCAGCGACCGCGCGCGTCTCAGCTCTAAACATAAACATTTACATACAGGCACATACATTGCTTCTCTTCTGGCCCCACACTAGGATACCCTGTGCCGTGGGAACCAGAAACAGCGACATCACAAACACGTAAACATCCAAGAACTGGGGGGGGGGGGTTTCCGTCCCTAGCTCTCGCATGGTAGGCAGATGCAGAACCGCTGCGCTGCTGCTGGTCGACAGGCCTAAAAGGTCCCATCCATCCATTATAAACTTATGCCCGATTTCATCAACAGTTAGAGGCCGGCCTCTTAAACGGGTCATCTAGTAGCCTAGATGACCCCTACACTTAGGTAAAAGCGAAACAACCGGTAGATGGTCCCCGAAAGAAAATAAAGTGTTTCTTATAAGATAGTAAGTGTTGAAATCAAGGTCGGTAGCCCCATTACTAACATTACAAACTGTTCTGTCGCAGGGAGCGCAAAAAGAAGGCGGGTGGCGCGGCGCTCGGCACCCTGCGCCGGCGCATCGCAGCCGCGGCGCGCCGCCCGCGTGACCAGAGACCCGACAGAGGTGAGTGCTACTCGTACCTCGTTGCACTCGAGATTCAACTCTAGAATGCAGAGCGGAGCGAAGGATT